>JAEQML010061282.1:0-25954 GCA_016904865.1 Pissodes strobi | reverse complement strand
AACCATACCAAGTAAACAAGTTTTATGTTTGCAATAACCAGGATTTTAGGGCCTTGTAAAATAACCACTGTAGTGAGGGACTATTGGGAATAATTAATAACAGGTAAAGAATTTGAACCATTATTATTATTGCTAGAGCAAAAAATAAGGTATTTGTGTGTCTTTTTTCATCTACCAGGATGTTAAGGCTAATTTTTTACTTTAGTTGTAAATCGGAAGTCTGAATATTATATCGTGTCAACAACCAAAGTTTTAAAATCACAATGGTATTGTCGGAAAGGCAGCGTATCGACATTTTGATACTACTTCGAGATGGAGACAAAATATGAAGTCAACGTGAAATGTGTGATTTATTTAATGCAAAATATCCCGAAAACCAAATCTCACAGGGGACAGTTAGTAAAATATTTCACAAATTTGAGGAACACGGTACAGTACTTGATTTGCCCAAATCTGGTCGGACAGTTGGATGACGATAAAAAAATTGGACATAGCATTAGAAATTGCTGAAAATCCTCATACTTCAACGGTTTCATTGGCTCGTAGTCAGGATATTCCTCGAACTACAATTCGAAGATTTTTTGGAAAAAGAAATATCATCCGTATAAGGTATGCCTAGTTCAAGAGCTATTGGAGGACGATTATGATAGGCGTTTGGGATTTTGGAGAGAGGTTGTGACGACAACAATGACTTTCCACTGGATATAATTTTTTCGGGTGAGGCTACGTACTTTTTAAATGGAGTGGTTAATAGGCACAGTTATCGCTTTTGGTCTCAGGAAAATCCACACTGGATATCAGAAAAATTTTTGGTTCGTTTTTTTTTTAAGAGAAACTTACGGCCGAACGCTACCTAGACTTTCTAACATTCGAACTGATACCTGCGCTAGCTGAGATTTTTCCTCATAGAATAGATCCCGATATGCATGATGCCAGAATTTGGTTCCAACAAGATATCGTTCCTCCACATTTTGGTATTAATGTTCGAAGGTACTTAGATCCAATGTTTCCAAATCGTTGGATCGGGAGATACAGTACAATTGAATGGCCACCAAGATCCCCGACTTAACGCCCCTAGGTTAGTTTTTTTAGGGATATTTGAAAGAAAGAGTTAATCAGGATAGACCGAACAATATTGAAAACCTAAAGCACAAAATCACGGCGGAGATACGTAATATACCACCTGAAGTCATTTGTAATGCTGTGGACGGCTTTTACTATCGCCTAGGAGAATGTCAAACAGCAAATGAAGGACATTTTTAGCATTTGCGGCATTAAATCACCTTGGATATTCGTTTTTTATCTAACAAAACAATGTGAAAAGCTCTAAATCAGTTACCGTATTTCAGCGTTTTTTGAAAACATTGCATGCTCAAAAATATGAATTTTATTCCAGACCTTTGGCCATCCAAGGAGGACGTTAATTGGAGATATGTGATACTACTCCATCAAATAGCTCCAATTAATAAAACTTTCCTTTATCGGTTATGTTGTGATTTTCTCCACCATTAGTTGTCTTCGAGGTTGTCTTCTTTAGTGTCATGATACCTGTAATAATGTAGATAAAAGTTAGCTTAAATAAATAACTGTAATTTGTAATATGTTGCTACTCTTAAGATTATTGTTTCTGTGTGAATATGTAGATTTAATGGCATTATGCAATGAGGTCTTTCTCATATATAGATTCATGGTATAAAAATATTTGCAAGAAAATATTTATCATTAAAGTGTTAAAATTGTCTGCTAAATGTCATTATCAGTACTACAAGATCATCTTGCGAAACAAGATAAGTATTTTCGATAGCGATTAGATTAGAGCCAAAATTCTTCAATCTTGGTAGTGACGTAGACGGGAGCCATGTGAAGACAATCAGTAATATCTATCTTAGATTTTTTTTCCAATTTTGGTGCTGTATTCATTTGCACAGCCGCACTTGCATGATCACGAGGGAGGCCTTAATTAAAGATATTTGAGGGAATAGTATAGGAATTTTCATTTCATTTATGGCCGACATGATTTTTGTACACAGTTCAGCCAATTATTTTTATAATGCTACCTTCCAAGTAATTAAAAATATATGCAAAAATTTCTCCTTTTTTTCAATGAACACAATAGACCCTCATATCGATAGGTAATAAGCGTGCATTGTGCATTTTAAAACAGTAAGTAATGTAGTCTTTTTAGTCGTTGAACGTGTGCTGTAGTGTTAAGAAATTTTTCAATTGCATATTTAACTCAGTTCGACAAAAATGTCAAGATAACCGCCAAAAACTTCCCTCACAAGTTCTGTTTTATTTGCGGAGAATTTCTTGGGAAGCTCCAAGCAAGGCCATTTTCTGAAAATGTAATGAAACATCCCTGCCCCACAAGGCACAATCGTTATACCTAAAGACCAAGGCTCTTTGGACGTGATCGGAACAACGGTGAATAGTTTATAGCCACTGTCGGTTAAGACCCTGTTAAATTGACATTGTTTGGTAGTAGGTTCTAAAGTAAATGTTGGTGTAACGATTATCTTGAATGATTACAATTTCTTAAATGGCCCAAATTGTCAATTTTATACATCTATTTTGCTTTACTTGTACAGTTTAAGGAAAACGCACTATTAATTTACATAACATAATAGTTAACATATACTAAAAACGAATACAAAATGAATTGAATTTATATATTAAAGGAAAAATATATAAAAAAGAAAAAATTATTTACCAGATTTAAGTTACGACATTTCGATCAGGCCCTCGCACCAAGAAGTAAATCGTGACCGTTAAATAAAAATAAAATAACACATCCAAAGTATGTGTTCTTACACTGTGCTCTACGCTCAATACATTCCCATTACTCATACGGCAAACATATGCATACCACCATATACTAAAGATAATTTCCAACATGTTGAGAGCGTAGCAGGTAAGATCTGACCAAGACGTATATAATATATACAAATTTTAAGATAACCCCACGGAGATTACGCCACAAGGTTCTTTTGGGAAGGAAGGAGTCTCTTCGTGGTCCGTAGGCTCTTTTCGTGTCCCGTATGACCATTGTAACTTTTGTTGTGTTTTGTATTCTTTCCACCATTAGCCCAACACAATTCGATTGTTATTCGGAGATAAGTGGGTGAACGTTCACTTGAACATATTTGGTCACAATCGCCTCTAAACCCGAAACCTAATCAAAACAGCACAACTTACGAGAATCTGATCAGCCTAAAGCACTAGGTTTAAAAGTTCGACCCTTCCTTAAAGTGATGTCTAGCTATTATATCGTAAAAAATTTAAGTGAAACCTATTTGCAAGGAAGCCGCCTCGACTCCCCTGCGAGTTGGACCGGTAGCTGGGCTTTTTGGATTTGTTCTTAATTTCATTTGGCTCAGGAAAATTACTGAGATGCTCAATTTCTCGTATAATTGAGAGACTGTACACGGTATGGGAGAAACGCGTCTCTGGGTAAAGCGAGTGGATGTCAGAATGTGCGGATATTTGAATGGGAACCCAGTCTCAAGTTTTGGCTAGTGGAATTGGACCAGTCTCTAGCCAAAAAAAGAGGATTTTTTAATCCTCTTTCGTTCTTGCTGCGGGCTTTTTATATGAAAAAGAACCCATTTGATGTGTGGGTGCGACAAGGAATTTAAAATCCCGATCCCATGCATTCAAAAACTGTATTAAAAAGAGACGTAAATGAAGTCCCGATTGCCAGAGCCCGGCTCGACTCTTTTTACCTGCTTCTCGAAGGTTTACATGTAAAAGTGAGTTTTTAAAGATTTTTTATAATACCGAGTGTATTCAATTTTGTCGGCGAATTTCATCATTTTAGAACTTTTCTATCTTAATTTGCATACCTGGGTTTGGCCTATTTCAGTAAAAAGACTATTTTCTACATTTTGGTGTTTTAATCGGATATCAAGACAAGCAGTGTGATATATAAGCTGTAAAGGGTTATATTGGTGCAGTGGATGAAAGGGAAAAGATTCAATAAAAATACGAAATATACCAGTAAATACACGGCCCCAATTATATGCACCAACTATATAGTGGCTAATAATATGATGCAGACAGGAGCATGGTAAATAATATCCCTCTTTCTAGAATTCATGGTAATTTTAAAATTAAAACCCATCGTGTGACAACAAAAAATAAAATGTTAGGAAATTCAGTTTTAATCAAAAAGAGCTCTTGCGAATGAGTAAGTATCATCATTCGAATCACAGAGCTGAGACGACGGTAAAAATATTTGCTTTCAGGAAAAACACACGTTTCCTGAGCCCACATCTTATATCTAATGCAGTGGTTCTCTTAGTTTCGGTATGAGTATTATCTACTTTTTGTCTTTCTTTCTTTCTGAAACATTATCTCTACTAAGATTACCCTTAACTCTCTCTACTTTTATTATACCTTACTCACTTGTTGTCTCTAACTCTTTTCATACGCATCCAATACAACCGTTGACTTTCCGTTTCTTTCAAGATACCTACTACAACACGCCAGAGCATCCAGGCGAATATTCAATATAATATTTTCTAAAACTTATCTTTTGTCTATATATCAAGTCTAATATGAATTGTCTTTTCCAATGTCTGTATTGTCTTCAGTCTGGTTTCCTCTTGCACCATTTGGAAAATTTGCGTCAGTCATTGCATTCTCTTCATCAACCCTATCTAAGTCTAGTATTGCTTCATCATCCCTTTCAGCCTGTAGCTTATTAGTAGGACATCCCTCCGAATATGCATATTACTGGAAAGCAGGTACTAGCACCATTAAATCTAAATCCTGATATTATTTGGTGCTACAAACTACGGCCAAGCTGTTTCTACAATTTGCGCAAACTCGTATTGCACTTTAGAAAAAATATAAGATTCATAAGAATTTCTAATTATGGAATATGGAGAAATATCGGCAAAAGAAAGATATTCTTAATCTTATGCGATGAGAACTACGCAATGCTATGAATGAATTATTAATTTAGAATCACATATTCCCTTCATGATATATGTCTTTCTGTTTTTGCGCGGGCACAGCTGAAACATTTTAGAGATTCTCAAACTATGCGGCTTAGAACGAGTTTTTGTTGCATTCCATATGGAAGTGAATGTGCTAAAACAGTGATGGGACAAATTCGTGACCATGTTGCCAATCTTCTTGTACAATTGTACTTAGTCTCAAATTCTGTTAGGTGTTGCATTTCGTCTTTTAATACTTTTGATGGTCCTCTTGATTTTCTTTCTTCTCATCCACGCTCTTGCTTATCTTATTATCACGTTTCAAACTTTTTTCCATTTCTGTATTAGGCAACTAAGTTTTATATTGCTAGATATTATAAAATCAATATATTTTGGTACTCTTAATTAATTTTCGTTTGCAAAACTCTAAAAGTGGCTCATATTTGGTCTGGTATACTAATTCAAAGGCATTTTGTTCTCAGCATTTGAGATGAAAAATAGCAAGAACATTGAGGCAATGCGGCAGCAAGGACACCTGAAAATATTACACGTACATGATGAATTTTCCATATTCTAGAATGCAGAAAACGTTGCATTCTTGCCTTTAGTCCTTGTCATTGAAAAATGGCAATCATTAATATGATTGGTTGGTTCTCGTTAAACCATTGGCATCGCGAAAGGCATATTTCTTCTTTCCTATAATGATCTTCCTTTCAACTCTGCAACTTTTGGTACGTGCGCTTAAACCAGATGAACCAGATTCTACTATTTCACAAGGACACGCAAGTACTGAACACGCGTCGAGATTGAGAACCTTAAACAGGTTTTCGATATTAAATTTAATCTTTAAAAATTGGCTGTCTATGAACTCACCAGTCAATTCATCTCTTATTATCCAATGACATATCCGCTTGCTTCATTGTGTACTGATATCCATGGTTTAATGCAGGAACTCAATATAGTTCATTCTCTCTTTGAGTGGGGCTTATTAATAGACTCATCGAGATACAGTTTAAAAGCTATTTTACTAAATAATCGAAAGGTAAAACCATTTTTATCAGTTGTCAATTCAGTGAAAGTCAGTGAGGGATGAAAATTTGCACTGGAAATATATGGGACTTTAAAAGTAAAGCAATTTTAGTAAAGCTTCAGGGGGGTTTAACAAAATATATCATGTCATTAAAAATTAACCTTCTTCATTCCTGAGAACTTTGGTGCGGTCAGTGACGAGCAAGGTGAAAGGTTCCATCAAGATATCAGGACAATGGCAAACCGGAATCAAGAACGATGATAGGTGATTCTCTTGTCTCCTCTTCACATTAAACTTGGATTTACGAAAATGTGAGTATTATCCTCTCAGGCCCGAAACAAGCTGTCAAAATCCATAACTGTCTGTCAGAAACCATAGAGGTGTCGTCGGGAGTCGCTCATATTTCATCAGTTTTCTATAATTGTTACTTATAGTTATAGTATAGTTATTATGCACTGCTTTGACGACTGTGAGGCTCTGTGTTACTGTGATGACTTAAATATTTTTAGAGAGGTTGCTGATGTTGATGACTGTATCTTAGTTCAACGAGACTTAAATAGATTTTCTGACTATTGTTCTAGGAATGGTTTAGAGTTGAATGCACACCTTCGACTACCACATTGATGGGGCTCACTTGGAAACTGTGAGAAGGTTAAAGGAAGTCATCTGATACTTCATTATCCTTCCGAGATCATTTTGAATATACTTCCAATAAGGTACCGAAAATATTAGGTTTTATAAAGCGTATCTAGTCAGAATTTAATTCCAAAGGGGGACAAAGAACACAAAGTCAAAGTCACCGTCAAAGTATATGTGTATTTAGAGGTTACACGTGTTTCGCCTTACGGCATCATCAGACCTAAATAAAATGATAACGTAGAACCACAGAAAAATTAAAACTAATGAAAAAACATACCTTAATTATGTAAACAACAACCACAACGCTCACAAGTTAAAATTATAATACAGGTACTGTTGGTGTTTCATTTACAACTAACACCAACAGTACCTGTATTATAATTTTAACTTGTGAGAGTTGTGGATGTTGTTTACATAATTAAGGTATGTTTTTTCATTAGTTTTAATTTTTTCTGTGGTTCTACGTTATCATTTTATTTAGGTCTGATGATGCCGTAAGGCGAAACACGTGTAACCTCTAAATACACATATACTTTGACGGTGACTTTGACTTTGTGTTCTTTGTCCTCCTTTGGAATTAAAGATTAAGTCCCTTTGAGAATTATGGATGATTATTTTGTATTAGTCAGAATTTAATAATGTCTTTAGTTTTAAAATCTTATATTGTTCACTTGTTAAATCTATATTGTAGCCTTCTTTTTCGGCAACAGCCTTTCATCGTCCACTAATGGACATATGCCTCCCCTTGTTTCTTCCGTTCAGTCTGGTTTTGCGCTGTCTGGTACCAGTTTCCCACCATTCTCGTCTTTATGTCATCCAGCCACCGCATTTGTGGTCTCTCTCTGCTTCTTTTGTGCGATCTTGGTCTCCACTGTACTATTCGTTTGGTCCGCCTGTCTAGCAACATGGCTCACCCAGTTCCATTTTGAGACCGCAATTCTTGTTATGACATCGTCCACTTCTGATATTCTTTCTTATTCCTTCATTATGTATATGGTTCCAAAGATTTACTCCCAACGTAAGACGTCAAATTGCTCTTTCGGTTGTTCTGAGTCTTCTGGCAAATTTCAAGGTTAGTGTCATTGTTTCCATCCATAGGACATTAGTGGGAGCATACAGGTATTCAATATTTTCTTTTTAAGGTTTATCGGGATATCTGAACTTTTCAAGTCTTTCCACTGCTGCTCAGGTCAGTCGTATCCTTCGGGTTACCTCAGCCGTTTAATTTTCCTTGCCGAGTTTTATTTTGTGGCCTAGATACACGTAATCATCCACATTTTCAACTGTATGACCCTCGATCTGTAATGCTGCGTTCTCTAGGGTAATAACATTGGGTTTTCGCAAGTACATTGTTAGGCCAACCTCCTCGGAAGCAGTTTTTAATTGTGACTATGTAGTCAGCAAAACGAAGATGGTTTATAAAGCGGCCATCGATGTTAATGCCTTTGCCGTCCCAGTTCAATTTCTTGAAAATATCCTCTATGGCAAGTGTAAATAATTTGGGGGAAATTGTGTCGCCCTGCCTCACTCCCCTATTTACGGGTTTTTTTCATGTCCTCTTGAAGCTTAACTTGAAGGGTGGCCGTACCGTAAGTACATTTTGGAAAGTCTCTATATCTAGAATCGGTTCTTGCATTATTGAGGGCCTCAAAGATTGCCCATAGTTCTATGGAATCGAATGCTTTGTTGTAATCTACAAAAGCAATATGAATTGGGACATTGTATTTATTGTATTTCTCTATTAAAGTGTGAATGGTTTGGATATGTTTTATAGTACTGTAGCCCTTACGAAATCCTGCTTGCTCAGGTGGCTGATACTCGTCGAATTTGGTTATTAATCTGTTAGAATCTTGGTTAATTTATATGGGTGAGGTAAGAGGTTTATTGATCAATTGTCATCTATTACTAGATTGTCTCCCTTCTTGAATAGGAGAATATCTTCAGCATTGTACCATGATTCTGGGATTTTGCTCTCATGTATGCATTTATTTAATACTATTCTTATTGCATTTAATGTTGTGTATCCGCCGAATTTAAACATTTCAGACGTTAACCCGTCCTCCCCCGGCGCTCGACCATTCTTTATTTGAGAAACAGCATGCTCAATTTCTCGGAGGGTTATATCGGGTATTTCTTCTGAGCTTACATTCCGAATTTCTCTTTGCTGAGAGTTCTCTGGGGGAGGGTTGACGGAGCAGTAAATGTCACTATAGAAATCTTCTATTATTCTTATAATTTCCGTCTTTTCTGATTTTACCGTTTTTACTTGGTGTACTCTCGATCGTCCCACTATTGTTGAAGCCTTTAGGAATTTCATATTTTTATTGTTCTCTATTACACCTTGTATCATTTCCGATTTTTTACATCGGGAGAGCTTCTGTCCGTGTTCCTTCTTTGTTCCATGAGCTTTCTAGTATCTGGTTTTACTTTTTGTGTCTTTGGTTTTGTTTTTACACATACTTTTTTGGTGGCCGTTTGGATATCTCTTTTTATTTTATTTTCCAGATCATCGATGGCTTCTTTCAAGGACTCGAACATCGGACAGCTTTTTGTCAAGTTAATTTTGATACTTTTCTATAATGTTCTTAAGTTCGCTTCTAGTAGGAAAACATTTATGTCCAAATAATCTCTTTCTAAATGAAGAGTGAAGGCTGTGTGCATGTACGAAATGTACTAAATGAAAACTTTTGTATTCCATGCATAAATTTAATCCAAAAGGACTTAATCAGCGTAACAATGTTAACAACGCTGATTAAGTCCTTTTGGATTAAATGTATGCATGGAATACAAAAGTTTTTCATTTAGTAATCTCTTTCTGTCTGTCTTGTCAATTTTCAGTGTAGCTCTGACTAATCTGTGGTCACTGCCCACACTGAATTTGTTAATCACTGTGACATCCTTGATGAGATGTCTTTTATTGGATATTATGTAGTCTATTTCATTTTTTGTTTGCAAGTCTGGGCTTATCCATGTCCACCTTCTTTGTACAAGTTTATGAAAAAGGCATTTATATAATAGAGATTCCAGTTCTGAAGATAGTTCATGAGCATTTCGCCTCTCACATTTTGTTCTCCCAGGCCGAAATGGCATCTGTTCATGATAGGTATTATCTTTGTTGGAACTTCCAATTTTGTACTTAAAGTCACCGGAATTGTTAATTTTCCAAGTATATTGAAAAATATTTCATTGTTGGTTCCACAAATCAATGTAAGTGTCATAGAACAAATTCCGGTCAAAATCATCTCCCTCGGAAGCTATGTGGGCTCGGTAATTTATTAGCCAAATATGTTGATCAGAAGGTTGGTCACATTAGAAGGAGTCATAAGGAATTCATCGGCTAGTGGCACTATTTTTCCTACAAAGAGCTATATTCTCTCAAAACATCTTTGTTTGTTCAAAATCTACTACAAGGAGCTATTTCAGTGATCCGATACCATAAGCGACGAAATGTACATCTAGGAGTAAGGGAATAAAGACTAGAAGACGATATAGGGTCCTCATTTGAAAATATAATGCCCTACAGAAACCCCCAATATATTTTAAGGCAAAAGGTTTCATACCCTATATTCCAGAGTCACACCCTCAAACATTTCGTCGTCTAGCATTTCAATGGGTGTCGCGTTGTGTCGATTTAAATATTCAAATTTTGAGGTGAAACTTACCGACCCCCAGTCTATGTATTACCTTCTGAAAGTCGGCAGTCAGACACGTGATCGTACACTTTTTTTTTACAAACCTATTTAGACCCATCCATTACGTTGTGTATTTAGTAGCTCCCAAGTTCTTTAGAGTTTGGAGCCGCAAAAGTCGTTTGTACTTTTCTTTGTTGGGAACTATTGTTTCCCCTTTTTTTATCTTATCTTAGCAATTAAGACACCAAGAACATTTAATACATTTATTAAATAAACGAACCACTCAGCACATGTCAACATAAAACAAATCTTAATAAATGAAGAAAGAACATCTTAATATTCTTAAAGTTCAGTATGAACATAGGTAAGAAGTCATTTTGTTAAACTCTAAATATACTTAATTATGCCACTCTTCATAACTTGTAGTAACATTCAGGACCGTACCTAGTACTTAATAGGTACCATTTTTAATTCACGAATCAGATCACCTATTAATATATTAGTCCAGAGTAATTGGATGTGATACCTGTCACTTATCACATACAACACGCCAGTTATACTCTAGGTACAACTTAACGTCTCAATGCTAACATATTATTGGCGAATATTTAATTACCGAATGTTTTTTTTTGTGGGCGTGGTACGTTGTACCTGATAATTATTGCATTGTTTTCTTCTCATAATATTGTATTGGTCCAGAACTTAACGTAACAACGGTTACGATAATAACGAAGATTTTAAAATGGGAAACAAGTCAAGCAATATAATTAAACACCAAGCAAGCCGAAAGACAACGGTCCAGGAGCGGACGCACAGTTCCTAACAACTCCTGTCGGACATCCATGGATTTTGTCAATTAATCATCGACTTAACTCGTTACCCTCTCTACAACCTATCGCTTCAATGCCACTACATTATTATTCGCGTGTACGTACCTCTGCATATTCCCATTCATTCAGACATCACACAACAACGTACAATTCAAATTCAACCAACTATCGTATCATACACTCGGGATATTCAGTTGTACGTAATTAAATAAATAAAATTTCGGGAGTACGGATCTTGCCTGCGGCAATCCGTACTATTTACTATTTTGTTCTTAACCAGATGACTTCGATAGAAGGTACCCTTCAAAAATCATCGTGCCCATTGACTCTCATTCACCAGATGTCCTTAACTTTACTACAAGAATGAAACAAGTGCAAGTGACCTATTTAACAGCTGTGAAATTCGGAAAACATTTGAACTTTCGATCGATTATTGTCTGTCTAGGCTTTTAATTCTTTTATATTTACTTTCTAAATTTAAGGGTTTATTTAGGATCAGAGTTAGTGTGACCAGGATAGCATTAAACGTAACCAAAATTTATAGAACCCATTTTTTTCTTGATATAATTCCCCTTCCCATTTTCGTGTAATTGCGCTTACCTGGAAGAATTTGTTTAACTGATTTTTCTCCCCCAGCCCTCTTAGCCGTTCCCCGAGTATTCATATTTGCTGATTTTTTTTGTTGTTGTTCAGTTTCACTGGCGAACCTTTTAAAAGAATAAATTTTAGAATCAAATTCAATGCTGTCAGTTGGCTTTTTATATGGAGCCTTCCCCTGTATCCAGCCAACGTCACGCATCTCCCCTTGCCTTTTACTTGACTTACGGTATCTTCACCCTTATTGCGTGGCAATATAGGAACCTATTTTCCTTATCAAACCTCAAGAATTTTAAGTGGTTGTAGCGAGCGCATTGTAAGCCCATGATTTTGCTTGTTTAAGCCCCGTTAAAATTTACCATTGGAATATTATTATATTATATGAATATAATAATGTATGCATATTAAAATCTATTTTACTGAAAATTATTTGTCTTGCTGGGTTTTCCCTTTTTTTTTGTAAGGAATCATTTGATCTTGGTCTGACACTTTTCACTCTCCCCCAATTTTAAAATATAAATTTTGGAAAAATGCCTTAATTTAAAATAATACAAAAAAATACTACTATTAATATTAAAATATTGACCCCGGTTTGGTCCGTTTCAGAGGCGTTCAGTCTAAAAATATCCTTTGCATGTTAGGCAAATAGTTTGACTTAATAATAGTATAATATAAACTTTTTTAGGCTAACATTACATAATTATATCACTATTTTTTTTAAGTGTATTTCTATTAACTCTTGAAACCATAATCCTTGTAATCTACTAGAAATGAATAAAAGATCATTTAAAATTGCAACTAATAAGTCTCGCTAATAATTAATTAGTCATACGCTAGTCTTCATTCATAACAATTGATTTTCACATATATGTAATGTAATTATGGACTTAGTATAGCATAATATGAAATTACCTAACGTTTACAGTTATGTGAATGTGAATTTGATATTACTTTCCTCTTTATTAATATGATCAATATGCCGAAGAACAACACGAAAAGGAAGAAGAGATAAGTGAAGAGCTAATGAGTGGAATTAAAGCTATTTACTAATTCATTGTCGACAAGCGTTGTGTGTTTATTGGTCTTATTGGCCTATTAGCATACTCGTGTGGGTAACGATTTAGACACATTTCGTTTAAGTACTTACATCTAAATATTTAATGCATTGCTTATCATTCAGCGTGATTATACCGAAGATGTAATTCAAATTAGCTTTAATGACATGAAGCGTTATACAGGATGAGGTAAACAGTCGGCTATTTAAGCGACATTCTACTATTGTATTTATTTCTTTATACAAGGTTTTTCGTTGAAATGGAATATTGCAAATATTCCCGTAACCCCGTATATTTTCAAAAGACGCTGGGATCCATCGATTTTTATTACTGTTGCACATTTTTTACCATGAATAAATAATATACATGGTAACTCATGAAGAAGATAAAACGCCAGTTTTCGTTCTTTATTTAAATAACAAACCTCAAATAATTTTAAATTTCGAATTTCACTCCAATCGATAAATAATGTTTATTAATTTAGTATGAGCTCAAAACATTTAAAAAAACGCGCGTTTTCCATCAAAAATACCACTCAAGCTTTCGAGGAAACTGGTTTATGGCCAATCGTTGACTGAATACCTATTATAAGTCAACGCTAATATTTTCTAAATATTATTTTGTGGCAAGCAGTGTGAGAGGTAGACCTCTAATTCTACATGAATCTCCACGAGAACCTCGTGATGATAAAAATCTAGAGAATCAATCAGCCAGTCCTGAAAATAATGACCCACATGGGAAACCATCAACTGGTGCTGCTCATCATAAGAATCCAAATTAACGAGAAGTTACTCCTCCGAAACTTTGGTGCGCGTAAAACCCCTGTCCATTTATGCAGTTAATATTAAATAATTCACTAAGCTTGTGTAGTACTTTAAAAAGTTGTTGGAATTAGAAATTCTAAGTAGAAAAGAAGTTTAGTAAAAATCATATACAACCTATATCCTATTATACAATACGAGTTCCCATAAAGACAAAAGCATCAGCTATTGATCGACTGCAACATGATACCGAGGACGGTATCATGAATTACTATTCAATACATTTCCCCTGAATATTACTACTTGTAAAAGTAATGAATATAGTAAAGTTATGCCTTCCAGGTCCAAGTTATCTTATGTTCGATGATATTGCATGATATAATAAGTGCATTAATTAATAAACTTTGAACGTGATTCAAGAATAACACTTTCTACATAGCAGTATTGTGTAGTACAGTCAATCCTCTCTGAGAACCCTTAGAAAATTATAATTTAGTGATTTACACCATGAGAAAATAAATCCCCCTGTACAGAAAATAAATGAGTATGTACAAAATGTAAAATATATATTTATTTACCTAGCTACGCAGGGTTTTTGACGGCGATGACGAATGGGAGTAAGGCTCTCTCCTACAGGCACCCCTTGAGCAACGAAACGGCGTATTTTGTTCCGGAATCCTCCGCACGTGACAAAATCGAGACAAAATCCAACCAATCCACAGTTAATTAATTTATTCTACCCAACTGGTAACTATGCCAATTTCTGTAGCTCGAAAAAAGATTACCCCGCAAGGGCGATTTAAGAATTCTTAAACTTTTAATCAGGCTTACGCACTCCCTTGTCTTTGGAGGTTTTACCAAGAAAGAGATCGAGGTTAAGTCAAGATCTTTCACCTCGAACTCCAAGTTCAATGTTAAAGGACCAGAAAAAATTCGCGGCCATTTTAAACTCCTGACGCATAAATCTGCGGCGCAATAATTCAGGCCTAAACGCACCTTTAGCCAAGAGCCTGCCTGCGTCTCTGTTGGGACCCGGTTGATATAGCACAATACATGTAGGATTACAGGTGAAATAACTGACTTTATTTGACCCCTATCTGTTGCTTATTTTCACATAATCTTAAAAAAAATAAAAGAAAGCAACGGGGTTTGAACCCGGGCCGTCCAGGTGACACCCAGCTATCTAAACCTCTACACCACGAGAGCTCTTGACAGAAATTGATTGCATCACAAAAACATATTGTAATACGAGATGGATCGACCAATGGGAGAGGTCTATTTTTACATAGTGCACTATCCCGTTGCCTACGGTGATCACTTTGCAGTCCAATTCTCGTTTCATCTGTTATCATAGTCCAATGCCACTGCTGCAAGAATCATCCACTGTCATTTGGTTTCCACTGTAAGCGAGCAACTCTGTGTCTTGGAAGTAGAGTAGATACTCTTAAATGAGTTATTGAATGAGGATTTGCACGGTTGATTCTTTTTCTAACTGTAGATATCGATAAACAGCGGCATATTGGACTACATACCAAACCTCCGTTTGAGTTGGTGCTCGAGGTCGCCCACTACGTAGCCTTCTCTCTATTGTATCAGCTTCTTCATACTTTTGCACTATTAGTTCAATAGATGTATGAATGAATGATTGATCTAGGGACGTGTTAATACACTGCGATCTGTACAGATCTATTGTGTCCCCCTTTCATGGTGCTTCCGTTGATGTGATTCTCAATCAGAGTACCTCATTTATCTTCAGTGCTTTGATAAAAGCAAGTAGTGTGGTTGGTTCTATAGATGGAAGATCCTCCTGTTCGAAGATGCAGCACCCGAGGCAGGTAATTCGCCTATTCGCGACCGCGTCGCACTCCGTGGGAAGGTGTTTCGCGGTTTCCTCCCCCTCCTCACAGAATCAGCAGCTGTCCTCGTTTTCAATTTTTATGCTCTTCCAAGTGCCTTCTCAAGCCGGTGACGATGCGGAGATTGTTCTTACTCAGAGTTATAAGGTGTTTTAATCTTCCTGGGCGAGGGGGCGATAGAAACATCTTTGATTGCCTTAACCCTGGAAGGCGTTCCCATAGACTGATCCATTTTGTTCGCTTTTATTTCCTGAATTATTTCTTGTTGGTGTGCGTCCCTATGCCACAGAATGGTTTCGGTCCTAAAAGCAAAGTTTGTGCTTCTACTTTAGCCAATTGGTCTGCCGTCTCGTTGCCTTCTATCCCAGAGTGTCCTGGTATCCATTGAAGGAATAATATGTTATTCTTGCCTTGTTCATTTAGCCTATCTAGGCATTTCCATACCATTCTGAAGCTGATTGTTGTTTAGCTCAGCGCTTTTATAGCTGCTTGACTGTCTGAGAAGATGACAATCCCTTTCTTTCTATAGTTTATGTCTAGGTTGAACTGCGCACATCTTCCTATGACGTTAATTTCCGCCTGTAATGTGTCCGGGTGTTTTCCCATTGCATCGGTGAATTTGATTCATGGCCCAAATACTCCGGCTCTGGTCCCCTGTTCAGTTCTTGCCCCGTCTGTATACCATTTTATGGCACGATTATGCTGCGATGTGAGAATGCAAGTGGTGTTATTTTTCCATTCCCCTTTGCTTCTTATCACGAGTAATTTTCAAAATTGTATCTTTTTACTATATAGTCCCTAGGGAGCCCAAAAAGTGGTATATGCTTTGTCATTAACCATCATTCCTCGCCCGCTCCCTCTCTTGTGATTCTAGTCATTGCTTGTCTAGCTGATCCCTCTACAACAATGTGTAGAGGTGCTAGGGCTCGCACATAGATGGTCTTGGAATATGCAACAGCCTGTGTATGTTCAGCCTCATGTACACATTTCTTCTAAGCTTGAAGCTTAAAAACCACAAACACTTTTTATCTCCAAATGTTTATGATCTTGTTTCTCAACTTTCTGCCTATAGCAACGGAAAACCAAATAGAAATATGAAATAATGTGCAATGTACCAGGGGTCCACGACTTTGACATTATGTGTATTTACTAATTTTAGGATGGATGGCGACTTAGTAAATATTCTGGCAATTCATAACACGGAAGACTCATTTTTAACTAACTTAAAACTGCTTTACAAGCAAGAAAATATACTATAGATAAGGAGGATGTTGCAGTGAAGATCTGGACAGTAAACTTAATGTGGTAGAGGTAACTTTCTTCCAAGATAACTAAACGACATGAAAATAACGTCAATACACTTAACAAAAAAAAGCTCAGAACAGGCCGCAGTGGATGATGCTAGGGTGTGATTATGCCAAAAGGCCGACGTCACTAAGACTAGTTTAAGATGATGATATATTACATATTTTTAATGAATTTCGATAATGAAATAAAATAACTGGTTTATAACGAATTTGACCCAAATGCAAAAAGTACTATATATGACAATAATGAAAAATTCTCATATTTTCTCTCCTTTTACTGCCAATTAATGGCAATCATCAAAGCAACTAAAATTATTGACACCGCTGATCTAAAAATTTGGTTATTAACGCCTAGATTTCTTAGTCATGAATGGTGTCTTCTGCCTACACCTCTTTTTTCTTATGATCCTTCTCTCGACAATAAGCTGCAGTAAGGGACACCTTTGTCCTCTCATAATGTGCATTTTCCTCTTCGTAGGAATAGTTTTTCATACGTGGGTACATTACTAATTCAAAACTAAATTTCTTTCTTTGTCCACGTCTCCATATTGTAATAAAGTATTGACAGTACGTAACATCTCATGATTCGAACTTTCAGATCGAACTTAATTCCTTGGTACATAACGCTCTCCTATTCATTATATTTTATTTAGCAAAATTTGTGAGTCTTCAAGAGTTTCTGCCAAGAGAGCTATGTCGTCGGCATATCTTAAATTACTTCTTGATTACGCTTATGTTGATTCCAATATTCATTCTTGTAATGGTTTTTAATGCTCTGCTACTCTTCTACGTGGAGGTTAAATAGGGTTGGTGATAGAACATAGAACGCATCCCTATCGCCCAACTCAATTCCTTGAAATGAATCATATTGCATATTAGCCTGATTCGTTGGGATCCTACGTGGGATTTACAGGTGCTATGAGAATGGTACCCACCAGGGCTCTTGAGAGACTGACGGGTTTGCACCCTTTCACCTATTCCTGGAATCTCCTAATGAGGATAGAGAACATACTTCCCAGAATTAAGGTTTCACGTACCAGATAGAGATGCGGGGAAGGAGGAGGGGGGGAGGGAATCGCAGAACACGTCCGGTTAATGCGATTGTCTGGTACACAGGTGGCTCCAAGTCCGGTAGTGATACTGGGCCGCGTTTGTATGGGAATCCGTAGGGACGAGACATGCTTAGAACCTATGCAACCGCGCTCCAGGCTAAAATGCATGAGATCATCAAATGTGGGTATGACAACCTGTTAAGGGCCTTTAGAGGGAATGATATCTACATTTGCCCAGATAGCCGAACTTCTCTGTCGGCACTCGGGTGTGATAGAGTTTATTATGTGCTGTTGTGTGAGTGTAGGGACGTCTTCGGGTCCTTCGCCGAGCAGCAAAGAGGAAGTCTTTTATGAATACCTAGATACTCGAATATTCAAGGAAATGAGGAGACAGATCGTCTAGCACAACAGACTTCCGCAATGCCTCCAATGGTGATAAGTGTATCCTACAGTACGGCCGCCCCATGCTAAGGAACGCAACGAATTAGCGACCCAACGATCTATGGGGGATTACTCAAGGAATAAAGCAAGCTAGGCTACTCTTGGGAGAGTAAGCGCCTTGTAGGGTGAGGGCCTTCTTGGCTCTGAAGAAGGGGGACATAAAGCTTGTACACAAGACACTGCTACTTGAAGAGACAATATTTGCACCTGGTGCTGCGGATCGTAGATGATCCGAAATGTAGGTGGTGCTTGGAGGACGAGGAATCGTCCACTCACGTTTTTGCCGACTGTCCTGCATTGACCAGACCAAGAGAGGTGTAGCTCGGGATATGCGTGTAACGTAGGCCCAGACGATATAAGAAATATCCACTTCGTTTTTGAAAAGTTCTTTCCCATAACTATTTACTTTCTCCTACGTTCATTATTGGGTTACCGCTATTCTGCTGTCTGTGCTTCTATGTCGCGCTTTCTTTTCAGCAATTCCTCCTTCGCTATTTCTTCTTAACATCCTGTGTAGTGGTATTTCACGACACCATTTTGCTTAAACAGGTAATCTGTCCCTTTAAATGGCATATAAGCGTTTAAATAATCTTTATAAAGCATCTATAAAGATATCATTTGTCTGTAACAGAGGATCTTAGGTATGTTTACAAACCAAGTATATAGCTTAAAAGTCATAATGAATGTTTTTATAGAACAATAAAAAGCTACTTTCTAGTAGCTCTCAAATTACGTCCTTAAACGACTTAAAGAACTAAATTAAAGAGCCAAAATATCATTCAAGCAAATTGGTAATCTGAGGTTATGCAATAACTCCATATAGTCATAAATGAAGCACTTATAAATCATTTTTAAAGCGATTCGGATATAAAGCGCCATCCTATGTAAAATGTCCAGATTTCTGCAGGTTTTTCCAGTTCTTAAAGTTGTCATTGTTAATAATCTTTCCGGCAATTTATTAAGTGGAACACAACTAAAACACTAAATATATTCTCTATAGACGTGTTGAAAGACAAAAATTCTTAACATCCTGTGTAGTGGTATTTCACGACGCCATTTTGCTTAAACAGGTGATCTGTTCCTTTAAATAGCATATAAGCGTTTAAATAATCTTTATAAAGCATTTATAAAGATATCATTTGTCTGTATAAGAGGATCTTAGGCAATTGAGAGTTGTATACTATAATAATAGACTTTCTAAGAGCACTGAAATAGTTTTGTCTTTTTTTTAACATATTTGGTATTATTGCGGTACTGTTCATAAGATAAGATCTCGGAAACTGCTGATGCAGTAACTACTATGCTTATTATGCAAATTGTGTTTATATCCTAACAAGTGCAGTTCTTAAAACTAAGACATTGGCTAAATATAATGTAGCCAACAGCGTGCATAAATAGGTAGTCAAGAGTTCGACTATGAGAAAAATCTTCAATAAATTCCGCTACATTTACTAACATTGTCGTCGCCATATGGCATATGGATGTTACATTGTACTATGAAAATGCAATTCCAAGAACACCCACTTATTTTTATTTCAATATGCAGTAGTTTTAGCGTAGGCGTCTCGATATTGGCTCTAGTTATAGGTTGGATCAAAATATATCGATATGCTGGAAGCAAAATATGAATAAAATTAAAAATGGTTAAGATTCTTCTTAACTCACGTGCAAACATTATCGATGTGGAGATATTGCAAAGGCGAATTCATATTTTCGTTAAAAATTATCATGTTGGAGGCTGTCATAAAATCATCACTATTGCATGTAACATTCGCTAATTATTTTTAGCATGAATAACGAAACATTGCTTTGAATTAAGAGAATTTAATAGAGTACCGAAGTACAACATACTTGGTACTGCAAAATATTCGTTCCTACTACTAACAGCTTCATAAATATGCATTACAGAAATTAATATGTTAGCTTATACCTATGAATGCAAGATTAATATGCTATAACCATAATCCTATCAAAAGTGACATTGATGACTGTTTTATGTTCTATGACGAGACTACCGTATTTATGGTTTAATCGATAATAAATTGAGATAAATACTTCACAGATTGCGTTGTGGGATATCAAGTAGTCCTATCACTTTCCCATTACTGTTGGCGATCTCACACATCATTAAAATAATTCTTAGATCAGGTCAGAAGGAAGTTCTGATATATATTTTTACTTTAAATTTTTTTTCTGCAAATTTTAGATATAGCGATAACCCGCATTCTATTTGTTCTCCAAGGCAAGGCTCTCTCCACCATATTCAGTATCAACACAACCATGGCAGAAGTTAAGATTCATCACCATGTTATTCGTAAAATCCTCAAAGAGATAGATATGTAAAAAACTTTTACTTTTACTATGTCTTACCGAAAAGGTATTTACCCATCTTCTTGGAAAATCGCTCGAGTGCTAACCTGTTCCTAAAAAAGCAAGAAAACCCCGCCCTCAAACTATCGCACAATTGCCTTGCTTCCAATAATCTCCAATGTCATGGAACGTGCAGTCAATCAGCAACTACTCAGGTACCTCGAGACCAACAGAATAATAATTAGCGATAAAAATGCGGCTTCCGCAAACAGCGATCGACAGGAGATATATTGGCATATGTCACTCATATATGGAGTAGGGCAATTCAGAATTGAGAAGAATCTCGAGCGATTGCGTTGGATATTTCGAAGGCATTCGACAGAGTTTGGCATGACGGATTGCTCAACAAATTGCCGTCTTTCGGACTGCCAGCGTCTCTCTGCAGCTGGCTTGCCAGTTTCCTTAAGAACCGATCTCTGCATGTTTTAGTTGATGGACACATTTCAAACAGATCCACCATTAATGCGAGAGTGCCTCACGGCGCAATACTTTCACCAACTCTGTTCCTCATCAGTATTAATGATCTGCTGACTGAAACCAATAATCCTGTTTACAGTTTTGCAGATGACAGTACCCTTGTCTCCCAGTTTAGATCAGAACAACCTTTACCAAGAAAGCCAATATGGCGGGCCCTGACATCATTATGGCAGGATTGACCATTCCTCGTCAATCGGACTACTGTGTGTCTCGGTCAACAGCAATATGTCCTGACATGACCACGTTGCTAACATCGTAAAGTCAGCCTCGCAGAAGCTGTATACACCACACCTAAGCATTTCTCAAAGCTGCTGGATTCCATCCAGAAGAGAGCTGTGCGTCTCGCCGGCGACCCGGAGTTGACCCGTGATCTGGATAGTCTGGAACACCGCAGACATGTGGCGGAGATCTCCCTGTTTAACAGATATTTTTACGCCAGATGTTTCAAGAATTTGGCCTGCCTCGGCCCCCCCCCCCCCCAGCAACGCCTGTCAGATAGTCATGACACCCGTTCGTAGAACGTCGCTTTGCAAGGACTGCTTTGTCTGGCACACTGCATCAATGTGGAATTCTCTCCCAGGACATCTGTTTCCCCATAATTACAACCTACAGCTATTTAAGTACCGTGTCAATCAGCATCTTCTCACACACGCTGAATACCCTCAAAAGTGTGATAAAATCAATAGCTCTTAGCTCTTTGATACTTTGATTAATCCACGTTGATGATCACTGTCAACAGTTTAAAGACCCATGTAAATTATTTATTCATGCACTAACTCACTATCAGTCGATATTTGAACCATAGTTCTAGTGATCATCACTTTCAACTCAAATCCTCAAAACGTAATTGATGTATTAGGCCTTGGTCTAGAAGGTTAGCAACAGTTCGCAGTATCTCTTTGGATAGCCTCACCAGGTGCAAAGGCATGGCTATCTCCAAAATTTAACGGATATTTCACACTAATTGTTGAAGTAGCCCTTCTAAATTGATTTTCAAGTTGTTGATGAATCATCTCTTTTGGAACTGCTTGTGTTCGACTATTACCGTGCAAAATTCCACGTTCCAAGTTTAATACCAACTATCCATAAACTATTCAAAAAGCAATATTTCGAAATTGGAAAGAAAATATTATATTTACATAGTCAATATATTTTTAATCGATGTTGTAAGTAACAAATACATACATACGGTTCTAGCGCATTGTGTTGGTTAGCCAAACAGGTACTCGAGGAGTATTTCTAATTTATTCGCAGCTACTAATGATTATTTTGATCATTATTTCCAGTAACGAAAATCTAGAAGGTTCAAATCTGGTGATTCAACTGGTCAGGATTGAGATCCACTTGAATAGCAGGAGGAGTATCACCACCCATATTTGAAACGGAAAGTCTTATAGTAATTACGGCAGATAATGCTGCAAAATTTCTTGGTATGCAACTCCATATAATCGGTAAGAAAAAGGCCCTGTCCCCTATTAAACTTCTGAGGAATACTAATACATTGTGGATTTTAACCATCCAAAACGTGATATAAAGTTATGATGGATTTTTGTTCGATGTTTCTAAGTGACTTATGGCCCTTTAGCACTTGCCATTATGGTTTTCTTCTAACTCTAATAAATCAAATTCAGCAGTTTTTTTGATTCTTAGTCTTTCTCGATCGGCAGCAACAAACTTAAAGAAACGTGTTTATACATATGTCCACTGCAAGATGAGACATAGTTTATTTATAAATAATGCTTTGTTCTTTGTGTAATGGTTCAGAAATGACGTACACTTTCCACGAATAGATGGCGATCCAAGCAGAAATTCCTGTAGAGTTTTCCCGAACCTAAATCTAAGGAGAATACAAGGGTTATACATTTTCCGAAATGTTTCAAGAAAATATTGCTAATTTATTCTCAAAAAAGAAACAATAAAAAGCCATTCGAAATCAAAAAATCACACACAATGGCCAGGGGCTAATCTTTATCATCAATATCCTCAGCATCAATAGTTCCTTCATCCAGTACGACCTTATGTATTATTGACAAGCATGAAACTGGTATCACCAAGATGCGTAAGGTTAATTTTGATAATGGAGATGATGAACAAAGGGCTTTCCACTAGGAAATGGAGCTATCAAGGCTGTTGTTCCATATGAAATTTTTGCCAGACAATTTATCGCTTCTACAACGATAGTATAATATTTTGCTCTTTTAATTGAAGTTTACTTTTTGCTGTATCATGACTTAAAGAATTTGACTTTCAATAAGCTTAGCCCCTTGCAATCTAGGATTAAGTAATTCTGCGGCATAATGTAATAGGTTTAATGACAAATATCTTTCTTTGTCACTTATTCTATATTGTTCTTCTTCATTAATACTTTTTTATAAAACTTTTAAGTACAAATCGTATTCATATTTGTACACGTGAGTGGTCCTAGATGGGGCCCTCCACTAGGCCAGGCGCTCGATCCTTTTCATGAAGTAGATTAGTGTACTACAAGTGTAATTTGGGATCTTCCAAACACTTTTTGTATGGTTCTTTCTATTGCTGGACAGTGGCATGAAACATGTTCCATTGTTTCTTCGTCCTCCAAGCACAAGCGGTATTCCGTTTCCTCGGAAAGCTCTATCTTGTTTAGGTAGCTTATTTGCCGACAATGGCCAGTGTATATGCTAACTACAGCCTGTACCTGCTTCCGGCCAAGTTGAAGAAGCTGTCTAGTTCTCATTTCGGATTCACTGCCATTCTTGAGTGAGTTAGGCTCGCTAACTCTTTCCATTTGTCTACAAATCGCTGTTGTATTGTACTGATTCTCATCCTATGAAGGCTTGTATGACCAGGTATCCAGATCAGTGCAAATTTATTTTCTCTACCTAGTTTGGTGAGTAGTTCATGGCAGCTCCATACTGCCTTGGAAGAACAACGGCTAGATTCAAGAGCTTCTAAAGCCGCTTGACTGTCCGAGCATATTTTGATTGACTTACATTTCCAGTTTCTGTCAATGGCCTGAACTTCAGCCTGAAAAACGGTGGCATCTTTGCCTAGCTCAACCTTACTATTTTTATTCCTTGCAGCGGTTCGTGTACCATCATTGACCTTGGAGCTGTCAGTGAATTAACTATGTTGTTCTTAGTTTATTGCCCATTCGTTCCTCTCTGGTAGGAGGACGTCATAGGCATGGTAATAAATTATTTTTGTAGACATAACATCTGAAGGTAGACCCAACACACTGTCCCGCTCATTGACTTATTTCAGCCTGTTGAACACCATGATGATCGCCTACAGATTGGTGATAACCGTCTGTATCAATCTATAAGTAGCTCATCTGGCATCCCTCCCCAGTACTATTTGGACAGGTGGCAGATTTAAAAGACACTAAATCGCTGCCGTGGGTGTAGTGCCGAAGGCGACACTAATTGCCAGACATGCTTGTTTTTGTAAGGTGAATAATGATTCTCGCGGAGCTCTGTAAGTTCTTAGAGTACCAATCTACTGGTCCAAATGTTATCATTGGTCTTATGACCCCAATATATAGCCAGTGCATTTGTTTGGGCTGTATGCTCCATGCTTTGCCACAAATGCGTCTGCAGGTCTACAACTTCTTTTGGTTTCCCAATTTGAGAACAAAAGTTAATACAGTATCAATGATATCTTTTATATTTGCTTATACACGCACCAATATGACCAATATCAGAAAATCAATGACAAATAATAGAAAATCAATAAACGAAAACGACTCAACGTTTGTGTGACTTTTTAGTTTTTTGGTTTAAATAAAAGTATACACAAATGTATAAACCTTTATTTGGAAATTCGGGCGGAAATATTTCCACTTGCAACACTAGAAAACACCGTATTAACACAAGTATTAACGGATCTAGATGAATATCTAAATACTGGCTATTCTTCAGAAAATATTTGCCAAACTATTCCAAAATCGTCATTTTCAACGTTCATTTGTTCAGTCATGTTCCTGACCGCATTAAATGTAGCAGGATTTTTCTTTCCTTTTTAGTTTTTGAAAAGTATGTATACATTTCAGCAGAACACTAAGAGAATTTTAGAGCCAATACATATTCTTAGCGTCGGCTATTATTTCAAATCTATTTTTCCTCTAGGTTGGCAGTGATCTATGCATGTTCTGAAATATGAAAGCGCCTTTACAATAATAGGTTAGTCAATAAATCATCATCAGTCATTTGAAGGAAATGACAATACGGCAGTTCAATGACTAGTTAGAATTAAATTTTTCTGGTATTCTGTTGTCTCATCTAGTACTATAAATAAATAGGGAGGGAATTTGACTTGGTGTATATCCTGACCATTACCAAATATGATATACAATTTATTTAGTTTGTCTAGAGAATATTTACCAAAATTCATTTTATAGAAGTTCTTCTGTAAGTCAAAATATACAATGAATGCACTGATGTTTCGCAAAAAAGAATATACGTGAGAAATGCCTTTCAAAGAAACGACATCCAAAGAAATAGTAAATACCTTAATAAAAATAATGAAATTCCAAACATGTCTGCCTGATTTATTTTCATCTAAACAAGTACTTTCCCTGTATCGATTAGTAGCAACTCGCATTTTCTTTGATTACAGCTTTGCGAAGATGCCAATATTATGCGGAAGTGATAGAAGTACCTGAAACTGCCAATGCATCTGCCTTCTGATGTTATTTTCAATGAACGGTACATCAAGCCAATACCAAATGTGAATTATACTTAGTAGATACTACCTGTACTGCTAAAAACACAACAACAAGGTACTCTAGCTAACAGGTCTTGTTCTCTTCGAGTAGAGAGTGCAAGGCAATAATTAATGTCGCAGCGCCAGTATTTTTATTGTTTTGAAATATTCTCTCATGATGGGCACTTATATGAGATATATGGTTTTAAAGCTAATCAATTACTTGCATCTTTGTGAAAGGATGTTATTTTAATAGAAATATATTTGATCGCGCAAAGGAAAAT
>MU193013.1:11975-25955 GCA_016904865.1 Pissodes strobi | reverse complement strand
TAATATAAAATGTTGGCCTCCCTTATGAGCTTTCTATATAATGACCTATGATTATTAAAATAAGAATAAAATGCCATACTATTTGTAAATTTTCTTATATAATGAAGTGACCGTAAATTTTATGATGATTCTTTAAGGCATTTGGTAAACCACGGTTTTTTATTCTTTCTCTTGATTTCTCTGATTGGGAAAGCTTTATTAAATAGCTGCACTAAAATCATATGAAAATCTTTAATTGGATCATTCGATAAAAGAACATTATTTCAATTTGCTCCAAGACACAATTAGTAAAACTTACCATAGTTAAGCCTACCAAATATTCTCCCCATAAAATCCTTTGGCCTAGGTGCAGGAATCGGATTAAAATTGCACAGAATTGCATTGTGATCAGACAATGCCGCGTCAACCACTGTACACTGAACAGAGTTGAGTCCATTTGAGCAAACATAATCTATTAAGGTTGATGAAAATTGTGAAATGCGTCCTCCCCCAGGCTGGAGAACACCAAAGTACAAAGTCTGGAGCTGATCAATGACAGTTTGTGACAAGAGGGGCTGCATTGTATTGGCTGGCAGGAACGTCAAACTGGTGAGAGGAGTTTGATTACGGGGAGTGACGCCCCCACCATTCCGAGTTGCCACGGGATGTGGCCCATCAAATCCCATCGTCCTCCTCCAGGCTGGAGAACACCAAAGTACAAAGTCTGGAGCTGATCACTGGGGAGTGATCTAACAAACTCCATTTTTACCCCTGTCAGACTAGGGACCGCCAAAGGAATGAGTCTGAGGCCGATGCTTCGAGTGGAAGCGGCCCTAGGTGGTAGATGCGTAAGCCTACTCGCATCGTCCGGTGAAAGACCACTCCACCAGAATTGGGGAGCGCTAAGTGGTTTTCCCAAATCACGTTCCGCTTCCGCGCTGGTGGTCCCGGGTTTCACAGTAGGAATATATGGACATGATGGTGCTTCCAGGATCAAAATATTCCGGAGGTAAACTCCCCGGCCATTCGGATCTCCGGGCGCTGGGTGGCCCTGGGAGCCCTTCATTCCGCATTCCACAGACAGCAAAGATACCGAACCAATTTAGAATAGATTTCTGCAACATAAGAGGCCTAAATACAAACATAAATTCGGTACACCAACATCTACAAGCAAATAGACCACACATATTAGCCCTTACAGAAACACAAGTATGTTCTACAACAACAACAGTGAACTACCTCTATCCTGGTTACGACTTACTTACCCGATTTAGATATAAGTTCGGAATATGCCTTTTTGTCCGAAGCGACCTTTCATGTCACCGCGAGGAAACACTCGAACCGAACAACCTTGACGTCATGTGGCTCAAGTTCACCGCCAAGGGATTAACCAAGTTTATATGTTGTCTCTATCGCCCTCCGAGCGATAGAGCCTACCAAAGCTTTTTCTCAACACTAGCTACCACCTTTGACTCAATACAGGTCGATCACCCCCCCAGTTCAGAAATAATCGTTCTGGGAGACTTCAATGCCCACAACACCAACTGGCTCAAACATCACAACAAGACCGACAACGAAGGTAGAGAGGCTGAAGCATTTGCCATCAGCTGCGGGCTTACTCAACTTGTAGACGAACCAACTCGAATCTCAGAGAGGGGCGAATTCGCCGCCCTCCTGGATCTTTTTCTGACCACCAATCCTGACCAGTACAAGGTTACAGTTGGTCCGCCATTAGGTACCTCTGACCACAAACTTATTACAACGGTTTGTGAATTGCCACTCATACAGAAGGATCCACCATTGCCTCGCAAAATCTGGCATTACAATTCTGCAAACTGGGACGATCTGAGGCAGTTTTACCTAGATTTTCCTTGGCTCGACGTCTGCTTTGCCACTGACGACCCGTCAGACTGCTGCGAAGAGATCATGCAAGTAATCTCCTCAGGAATGGAAGCATACATCCCAAATTCCATCAAGTTACCATCAAAAGGAAAGCCCTGGTTCGACAAAAGATGCGAAAGAGCTGTAGGAAGGAAACAGCAAGCCTATAAGTACTGGCAGCAAAATCAGACCGCTGAAAATCGCAATTATTTTATCGAAGCGAGAAACGAGTGCAAGCGTGTGATCGACGAAACTAAGGACAAACACAATCAAAGGATCAGGAATAAACTTTTGCAATGCCCCAGTGGTTCCAGGAATTTCTGGTCGGTAGCAAAGGCAGTAAGTAACAACTTTACAAAAACGTCTCTCCCACCTTTGACGGACGAACGTGGCATCACGGCGACTACAGCCAAAGAAAAAGCAAACATGCTCGCCAAAATGTTTTCATCGCACTCTACCTTAGACGTGCCCCAAAGCAAGACTCTCCCCACTATACCGAACATCAACACCACCATGGCAGAAGTCAAGTTTTCTCATCGTGATATTCGCAAAATCCTTAAAGAACTAGATACGCAAAAGGCATCAGGACCGGACGGAATACCTGCCATCGTGCTAAAAAACTGCGCCAACGAACTAACACCTGTTTTTTCCAGGCTTTTTTCTCTTTCTTACAGAAAAGGGATTTACCCATCCTCTTGGAAAGTCGCTCGAGTGCAACCTGTTCCAAAAAAAGGCAAGAAAACCACGCCCTCAAACTATCGCCCGATTGCCTTGCTTCCGATAATCTCCAAAGTCATGGAACGTGTAGTCAACCAGCAACTACTCAAGTACCTCGAGAGCAACAGAATAATCAGCGATAATCAATACGGCTTTCGCAAAGAGAGATCGACAGGAGATATATTGGCCTATGTCACTCATATATGGAGTAGGGCAATTGAAAACTACGGAGAGTCTCGAGCGATTGCGTTGGATATTTCAAAGGCATTCGACAGAGTTTGGCATGACGGACTGCTCAACAAACTGCCGTCCTTGGGACTGCCCGCCTCTCTCTGCAGCTGGCTGGCCAGTTTCCTTAAGAACCGATCCCTACATGTTGCAGTCGATGGACACATCTCGGACACATTCACCATCAACGCGGGCGTGCCTCAGGGCGCAATACTTTCACCAACTCTGTTCCTCATCTATATTAATGACCTGCTGATCGAAACGAATAATCCTGTTTACAGTTTTGCAGATGACAGTACCCTTGTCTCCCACTTTAGATCAGAAAAACCCTTACCAGCGACTGAGACTCATCACCGCAGACAGGAGCAGATTACAGCAATTAATCAAGACCTGGACAAAGTTCAAACGTGGGGCGACCGAAATTTGGTCCAGTTCAATGCAGCAAAGACCCAAGCAGCAACGTTTACTAAGAGGGCCAATACAGCGGGCCCTGACATCATTATGGCAGGATCGACCATTCCTTCATCCTCGTCAATCGGGCTGCTGGGTGTCTCGGTCAACAGCAATATGTCATGGCATGACCATGTTGCTAACATCGCAAAATCAGCCTCCCAGAAGCTTGGTGCGCTATTTCGCAACAAAAAACTCTATACACCGCAGCAGTTGCTCTTGCTGTACAAAGCGCAAATAAGACCGTGCTTAGAATATTGCTCACATATCTGGGGTGCCGCACCAAAGCATACCCTAAAGCTGCTGGATTCCATTCAGAAGAGGGCTGTGCGTCTCGTCGGCGATCCGGAGTTGACCCGGAATCTGGATAGTCTGGAACATCGCAGACATGTGGCCGAGATGTCTCTGTTTTACAGATACTTTCACGGCAGATGTTCCCAGGATTTGGCCCACATAATCCCGCCCCTGGCAACTCCTGTCAGGCAGTCCCGACAGACGGCAGGAGCGCACCAGTTCGTCGTACAACTAGAAACACCTAGAACATCGCTTTACCAGAACTCCTTTGTCTGGCGCACTGCATCACTGTGGAACTCACTTCCAGGACATGTGTTTCCCACTAATTACAACCTACAAATATTCAAGAACCGTGTCAATCAACATCTTCGCACACACACCGCTCGTCGAGCGCCATAGGATCTACCTTTAGTGTGTGTGCCACTGCCATAAAAAAAAAAAAGGATCTTTGACGTGCATTTGTAAATTAAAACATTTGAACCTAATTGTTCAACTGACTTTGTATACATAAAATTTACAGTACATGAGATGATACCGATCTGCAGAATGAAGCTAGAGTTGCATAGTTAGGAATATTCACCATTTCTTCTTCCTTTAACCAGTGTTCAATGATCATAACTAAATTAGGAAAATTACACTGGCCAAGAAAGAGATACAACTCATTAGTCTTGTTTCTCAGTGACTGAATGTTAAGTAAAAGAAGAGATAAGGTCGAAGCATTTGCGTGACTTAAATTCCTAGAATAGATAAGAAACAAGCAACTGTGTTAAAATGTGTGAATATATTTCTCCACATTAATTTTGTTTTTTCTCATGGATATAGTGAAATTTATTAGTAGTGTTTTATACCTGTGTAAAGCTTATAAAAAGTGTGTGTTCTGAGACTAATTAAATTCTAGTAAGGTTCAGTGCCCTTTAAAATAATTGCAATTGAAGGCAATATTTTCAAATTTCAAAACTGCCGTGAATAGTGGCTAAATTCTTTCCTATTGTTCAGCACAGTATCCTATTGTATTTTTATTCTGTTGTTTAGTGCTATGGAATGCAGTAAATTCCTGATAATATTGTTGCATTCTTTGAATTGGAAAAGATTGGCCACTTCGATATAATTGTACTAGATTTTGTACATTTATTGTATATCACATTCTGATAAAAAAAGGAAATACTGTGTTCAGTTTATACATTATTGATCCTCACCTCCATATAGCAATATGAACCGTAATTTCAAATGCTGCAAAAACAAGGATTTTTTAAATTTCTGCTGTGTTTATTGCAAATCAATTTTCCATCCTAGTTGCTTAGATCGAATCTCTGAAGCTTTAAAGCTGGGAGGATATAAAGTTTTATGCTCGTCAAAATGCCAGGAATATTTTAATGAGGAGGAAAACTCTAAAAAGGCATATGAGTTAAAAATTGCTGACCTACGTAACGAAATTAAGGACAAAGACAGGCATATAGAGAGATTAAGAAGAAACAGTGTACTTTTTGAGAACGAAGCTTCCGAGGCAGAGAAAACCTTCTCCTCCTCTCTTGGGTTTCTTAATTCACAAAATGAGGAACTTAGGGCCGACATTTCCAAGCTTCATGAAAAAGAAAAAGAACTTTCATCGTTAATTAGATCCTTGGAAACTGAAAAGCTTGAATTTATGGACAAACTAAATGAATTAAATTCCTTAAACAATAACCTTATTATCAACCTTAAGACCATTGAAAGTGAAAATGCCTCATATAAACTTAATGTAGGTTCATTGCAGAAGGATATTGCAGATCTAACAACCATTAATAAAGAAATGCTTTGTTCCATCAGAGTTTTTGAAGCTGAAAAAGAACACCATCTGTTGGAGATTGGTCGCCTGAGGAATAACCAAATTGTTGTTACATCTGAGAACAAACATAGCAGTGGTAGTCAACATTTCATACAAATTTCTTACCCTACAGCAATTGACAATCGTCCGAAACTGCTCCTTGTCTCTGGGTCTATCAACAGGGTTTTCCAAAAGCACCTTCACGCACAATTTGGCGATGTCTTCAACGTCCAACGCTTCCTTAAGCCTGGGTGTACAAGTTTGGAGCTTACCAGGACAGCTTCATCACTGGCGCAGGACTTTACTTGTAGAGACTTTGTTATTCTGTGGTTGAACGGAGTTTGTCCTCCAGCATATGTCTTAAATAATTTTATTATTCCCTGTAAACACACTAACCATTTAGTTATGACTAGCCCTTACATGGGCTTTGATTTTAATTTTAATTTTAATCTTTTATATAATAGCAATTTGTCACTTTTTAAAGCTTTTCATTACAACAATGTAGATCTTTACAAAATATTTGAATGCAATCATGCACGCAATTTTGGCTCTGACCTGGCTAAGTTGTTGCATTCACATGTTGTAAGCAAATATCCTAAATTTGCTTCGGATGTTGATTCTGCTGCGAAGAACTCTGTTAGTGACGAGTGTGCTTTTTTACAGTAGGAGTTCCTTCTGATCTGTTTTCTATCTTCCTGCTAAATGCGCAGTCTCTCCGTAATAAATGTGACGATCTATATATTATTTTAGAAGAGTTGAATTTTCCTGACTTAGTTTGCATTACTGAGCATTGGCTTGAAATTGATGAAACGGTTTATTTACCAAACTACATTGTTATTTCTAAATTTTGCAGAACTAGTTTTGTCCATGGTGGCACAATGCTGTTAGTGAGCGGGGAGGCAGAGAACAGATATAATTTTATTAATGTGAATGTATTTGACCATTTAATTATTGAAAAAGTGTTTGAATTTTCTTTAGCATATTGCAGTAGATTAAAGATATATGTAATTTGTGTCTATCGCTCCCCTGCGTCGTGTTTGGCAGAGTTTCTGGGGGGCCTGGAGGCACTTCTGAGTCAGCTTCCTCCCCTTGCTTCCTTCATTTTAACCGGTGACTTTAACATTGACTACACTTCCAATGCTAGTATTTCAATTAAAAACATTTTATTGAGTTTTAATTTGAAGATGCATGTTATGGAGCCAACCAGAGTAACTAGTACACGCTCTTCTACCTTGGATTATGTGTGCTCTAATGTTGAAAATGATTATTGCAAGGTACTGAATGCTTCAATTTCAGACCATGAGGCTGTCGTGGCAGGGTTTAAATTGTCCTTTGATTCTCACCGATCTATTACACGTCGAGGTCGATTGTTTTGCAGTGGGAACTTCATTAAATTCCGCAATCTTTGTGAGGTGACTGTTTGGGTAGCTCCTGATTCTACAGATGCATTTAATTCCTTCTACAATGCCCTGATTAATACCTTTCACTCGGCCTTCCCCATTGTAAATATTAAGAATAAAGTTAAAAAAGGTTGGTTGACCAAGGGGATTAGGACCTCTGCCAGGAATTTGAGATGCCTCAACTATCTAAAAAAGTTTTTTGGTCACAGTACTTCCTTCGGCTTGTTTTTGTCTAGATACCGGAATATTTACAGAAGGGTTATTAAATGTGCGAAAAACGTTTATTTCAGCAAAAGAATTGCAAGTTCGAACAATACACAGAAAGAGGCGTGGTCGATTATCAATGAGATTAGGGGAAAGAATGGTCGTTCGCAGGTCTCTTCTCATTTGTCTCCTGACGATTTCAATAATTTTTATTGTTCGGTTGCTGACGTATTATCTTCTCAGCTCGATCCTGGTATAAATCCCCTGGAATACCTATCGGGCAAGAGGGTCTCAAATTCTTTCTTTTTGGCACCAGTAAGTGTCTCTGAGGTTGTGGACGCTCTTAGGCTTTTCAAAAGTAAGAATTCGTCTGGCTTTGATGATATTTCTGTTAAGATCTTACTTCATCTCAATGATGCTGGGCTGCAAGCACTTGCAGTAGTCATAAATGACTCTTTTGAGAGGGGTGAGTTTCCCGGCATTCTTAAGCAAGCTATGGTTGTACCTCTGTACAAGGGAGGTGACTCTAATTCTCCAGAAAACTTTCGTCCTATCTCTCTTCTGCCTTCTCTTGGTAAGCTAATAGAAAGACTCGTTAAAAAAAGAATGCTTTCATTTCTCACTGCAAATAAAATCCTATCCAGTTCTCAATTTGGCTTCCAGAGTGGAAAATCAACTTCGGATGCTATTTTCTCTCTTCTTGAAGACATTTATTTAAGTACAAATGAGAATCTACTTTCAGCGGCAGTATTTTGCGACTTGTCGAAGGCGTTCGACTGTGTCGATCATCATCTGTTGCTCCAGAAGCTGGAGGTTTATGGATTTAGGGGTATAACTCGCAATTGGTTTTAGTCCTACTTGCATGGCCGTAGGCAGTCAGTGTCATATCAAGGCAGGCTCTCTAACTCAATGCCAATAAATTGTGGAGTGCCCCAGGGCTCCGTTCTTGGCCCTATCCTCTTTTTAATCTATATCAATGATCTTGCCTCCATTCTAATCAAGGGAATTGTTAGGCTCTTTGCGGATGACACTTCTATTGTTTGGCGTGCGAGTGATGTTGGGGTTTTGGAGAAAAGGATCAATGCTGATTTAGTTCGCATAAGAACCTGGTGTAATAGCAACAATTTATCATTTAACACACCAAAGACTAACATGTTGAGCTTCAAGTGTTCTCTGGCTAATATTTCATTGGGCGGTGACCAAATACTTCCTGCTGCTGGTGCCAAATTCTTGGAGGTGACACTAGATGAGAGTTTGAAGTTTGAGGAGCCCATCAAGGCTCTTTCAGTTAGGCTATCATCTGGTTGCTATGCCTTGAGAGTGCTTTCTCACCACCTGGAGCCACCCGTCTTGAGATCGGCTTATTTTTCTCTAATAGAGTCACGCGTTACTTATGGTATAGCTTTCTGGGGATGTTGCAGTGCTGCCAGCTTCTCTTCAATTTTTATCTTGCAGAAACGAGCTCTTAGGTTTATGTTTAATATGTCATTTCGGCATTCTTGTAAACCTATTTTTATTTCATAAAAGATCTTGACTGTTCCATGTTTGTATTTGCCTAGAGAGTGTTTGTCTAGTTTACAAGAAGTATTTCAACTCTTTGGATCCTGTCCGACCATATCACACTAGGCAAGTGAATGTTGTTCCTTTATTGATTTCCCGAAGTGCTCTGGTTGTGAAGTCCTTTGTCTACTTTGCTAAAAAAGCCTTTAATCACCTTCCCCTAAATATTAGATCCTCTAATTCTTACAGAGTGTTTAGAGGGAGGGTAAAGGAATTACTTTTGAGAAAGGCTTACTATGATGTTGTCGAATTCCTTGATGATTCCCTGTAAAATGGGCGCGTGTTGTTTATGTGTATTTCATCTTTTATTTTTATTTGTATATGTAAATTTTATTAACAAGCTGTCCGTTGTTGGACTATTTATACCTATTTTCTATTTTTTATGTTCCTTGTACTTGGTACTGTATTTGTATAATTTACTTATTTGATCCTTATCAAACTTTTTATGTACCTATCTAAAAAATTGTTATGGTTAGCTTTGTAAATGAGATTTTTATCTTTTTATAATAAAGCTTTTTTTGACTTTGACTTTGACTTTGACTATTGGAATCTGGGTTATTCGGGGAAAATTTGAATTATCAGTTGCTGAGGGCGAACAAATACTCCCATCGTTAACTTCTTCTTGAGAATCATTTAGATCAAAAACTGCTTCACATCCACTGGAAGCATTCTGAACAAAGCCACTATACAAATCTGAGACTCCCTGGTTGAGATCTATAAAAGTAAAATTTTTGTTTTTTCTTTGGAAGTATATAGATAGCATTTTCTACAAATACTTTTTCGAGTAGCGTTGCCATTGCATATCTAAGAAATCAAAATTTCCTTGCACACAGCCATTTAACCTACTTAAAAATCTTTCCAGCTTGCGATTAAATTTGTATATTAATGCATCTAGTCTAGACTCGCTACTATTTTTAAAAGTTTTAAAACGTGGAACAGAAAAACTATTACATTGGTATGAGTCAAAAGCTTTAATCTTTTGTTCTTTAAATAAAGGAACTTTAGCCTGGAGTAAATCATTCGCACCAGCCACAACAATAACATGATCATCCAAAGTAAAATCTTTTGTCAAGATATCGATGTTTTCTACCACATTCATAAATTTAGCATAAGGTTTAACAAAAGACAGTATTTCAAGATTTGGCAACATTTTTTCCAAAATATTTCGCAATATGTAGCCATTTTGATCACTTAAAATTAAAATTCGTTTAGAACTAGCCATTGTATTAGGTTTAACTATACTAACATCTTTGCTACAGTTATCAACTGGAACCTGATGATCTAAATTACATAATTCTGAATCAGCTTTCGTACCTACTTTCAGTTTTTGAGTTTCCTTAACTACCCTCAAGTCACACATAGCTTGTTTGAGACCTAATATATAATGATTTCTTTCATACTCCAATAAGTTAATGCCAGTTAATAAACTGTTACAAGTTCCTGAAGCTTATCATTAAGATGTCCCCTCTAGTTCCAATCTAGCAACCTGTTCTGAGAGGACTTTATTGGTTTCTAGAAGCTGTAGAACCTCCTTGTTAAGTTTCACAATATCTTCCTTTTGATCTTTAATAATTGCTTCGCACTGCTGCTCTCTTGAATAAACTTCGCCCTCAAACTCCTGTATGTTTCTCTTCAGACGTATTTTATGTATTTCCTTTTCTTGCACTGCTAAAGAAAGCTTGGTTATTTCAGTCTGATTTTCTTGATCCTGTTCATAAAGATCTTCTTTGAAGCTAACAATCTGCCGGTCTTTCTCTGCACAAATGTTCTGTTTTTCATACTCAGAGGCAGAGATCTTAATAATACTTTGGTTGGAGTTAGAGTTATTGGCAGATGACGGGTTACAGTGCATGCAGTAAGATAAAAGGCGTCTCTGTGTTAATGATATGACATGAGCTTCAGTTGTTGTTATACCAGCATAATTTTTGCAAAATGGCATAGTACAGCAATCACATTTCGCACCAAACAATTCATCCTCTTTTGGTCTTCCTTTAAGAATACAGCTGGCTTTACACTGGGAGCAAGTTAGCTTGATGGATATCCCGTAAAGGCAAGACTGTTCTTGAATTGTACAAAATCTTGTACAATAACACACAGGTGAACACCGGAAGTACAGACCAAATATGCAAAGGCAAAGGCAGAAATATTTATCAGTTTATCTGCATACCATGCCTACCCAGGATTCCAATACAATAGCGTTCACTGGTTAACAGTAGAGAAAAAAATTGTTTATATTTCTTGGATTGTGTTTAAATAGTTATATTAGAGGAACGATGGTATTTTCACTCAAAATAAAAATACTAGTCAACATGTGTCACTGCCAAAAAAAAGTATGATTTCTTAGCTTTCGATTGATATAAAACACTACAAATTTATCCACCTATTTCCACACTAATAAACGCGAAAACGTCAAGATTGATTGTGTCTCCTTTGAGATACTTTTAGCAGCAGTTCAATGGTTGAGCCTACTCTGCTCGATTGATGGTTAGCGTACGACCTAAATGAATTTTTTCATAAATTGGCATCATTACTCGTTTCAATATCCTCTAATGACAATTTTCGAACAATACCATATAAAGACCTATTTTGGTTGGCACATTTTTTGACCCACTCGATAGATAGCTCTGATTATACTTTGGTTAAACGCACTTTCCTTAAAACAAACATATTCCTATTTTCTATACCATTTCTCTGAGACACTCTGTATAACAAAAGAGCCCATCTAACACCGAATTCTTTGGATTAAAAATCTACTTAGACATCAGCCGTTCAAAAATTCTGAGTACAGACCATTCAATTTTTGAGCTCTTTATATTGAGTAGTCCTATAATAGACCGTTTCTATGGAAACCACTGAATAACCTTCTTTAAATAAAGTGAAGAAAAATTGAAAAGTCACACCTTAACAGCTTTTTATAAAATGATATCATAATTTGTGTAGTATAATGTAAGGAGGTAAGGTTCATAATCGCTTGCGTTGTCTATAATTTGCTTGAATGTTCAGGTTCAAACTTAGGACAGGCTGATAATTACTTAGCGGTTTAAATGTTTTAGTATTATAGTATCTCTACGTTGTGTTTACTTATACCAATGTTATGTATCTATTTATAACGTCATCCCCCAGACATTTTTTGACATGTATAAAAACCATACTTGACAGCTGTCAAATTAATAATAAACACTATGAGTGGAAATAAATAGAAAAAACATATGCCTATTGCCATCTTTATCGATCACGAACTAATTTTTACGCAATAATGTCTAAACGGGAAAAATGACAGCTGTCAAATGTCATATTGAAAAATATTTTGACATTTGTCAATAGCGCCTAATTCAGTTTAATGACACATGAATTGGAAAAGAAAATTTGACTCCTGTCATTAGAGAATTTTGACCCTGTATAATGTGTCTGACATATAAATTTGTAATTTTGACGATTGATAACAATACAACAACGTACAGCTGTCAAATACTTATGTAAAAATCAAGCCAGACTAATTAAAATTGTTGACAAAAAATGACATTCGTCAGACTTCATATGTGACAGTTATAACTGTCAAATTATATTTGTCAATAGAATCGAGAATAAGATGCGTATTTCGATATCTTGCATATTGCCACGCCCTGTTACGACGTAACGTGGGTGACGTGTAAGTTATGTAGCCCAGATTAGGATCAATTTACATTAGGCAAAGAAGACACTTCGGTAAAACAATAGCCAATATCTATTGGTCAACGCCTTAATGAACTTACACTTTATCCGATTGTTTTTAATGTTTTGGTCGCTATTTATAATAAAGCTTAAGAGTTAGCTTTTGCTATTTAATTTAGATAAGAATTTGAACGATTTTGACAGCAAACTAGTGTATTTTAAGGCTCTTTGACAGATCAACAGTCTGTTATCGCAATTACTGCTCAAGAGACTGAGTCCCTGTGAACTGCAGCCCAATGACCGAGTGGAATAGATGGGAGGCAAAGTCCGTGGGACTGATTGTATGAATAAATCTGCTGACCAGTGCAACTTTAAGGTTTTAAAAAATAAGCCTCTGTTTTGCCTTCAATTTGTTCCTGCGCAATGACTTATAGATGATGGTATTTTTCATAACGCAGCTCTCCTGATGACGTAATAGTTGGTGTTTATCGTCGAGTAGAAAGTAGATACTAATGGCCAATGGTTTATGTACTTATTCAACCATATAAAATATCATCGGACGAAAATGTTTTGCGTTCGACGGGCAACAAAGCCCGTCAAACACACACACACACACACACATATCTGTAATGCTATAAAGAATCTCGTATAAAATACACATAAGGCCGCTACAAAGGAAATAAGCACATTTCGATGTAAAAGCCTCTAAAGCCCCCGGAGCCGTCGCCGGCTTCCAGAAGAAAGACTGCTAATAGAGCTTTTCCAGAGCTTTTACCGGGCGCGCTGAAACCCAATTCGTGATCCAATAACAAAAGACAACTATATTACCGACCGTTCGGACAAAGGGGGAGCACCGCTTTGCCCGAGATTGGATCATGTCGACGGCGAGGGGGGCGAGCGACCGATCCCCCCCACTCACGCCCGTTCCCGTTTTTACTGGGAGTCTTTTATGTCAGCTTGGAGCCGGTGCTTAAAGAGATAATATGTATCTAACTGAAATGGTACGAGGGCTATTAAGGAATCAGTAATTTACTGTTTTATTTTTAATTGGATGGGTGTAGAAAAATTTTGTTACGATAGATAGCAGGCCAGTTGATCTTTAGGGGTTCGAGCGAATAAACGCCCTAATGTCTTCCTCATTAAAATCATATCTTTCAGACGTGTGTCCAACAGTTTTTCATTATTTTTCTGTCATCAGAAACTGAAAGTTAATTATAAAAAAACGTTGACACACTGGGCACCAATCCGGAAAACCTAAGTCTGTCAGATGAGGAGGGAATCGTAGCGTGTAGTGACTATAAATAGTCCGGAGCATATGACAAAGATGATTATATTAATGAAGTATAAATAATTTAACTCCGAACAAATCCCTTTTCCATTTTTGTTTGAAATAAAATTGGCATCAAAGCAATCTCTCCCTCAATCTCCCTTCGGCGACAGCGGGCCAGTTGATCGATAGCAACTTCTTATTAGAAAAAAAATTATTTCACCGCAAGAGCCGATCCTCCGGGGGGAGTATTTTACCTCCAGCGTGAGGACTCGCTCTCATTGATACACTACTGATATGGACGATGAGGAGGAAATCGCAGTATCTAGACACTATAGTTGTTGACTAGGACGCTTGCCGATAAAATCTCAGTTTTTAATCAAGTCATCGTGTACGTTTCTCACGACAAATACGTTTTCCGCATTTGGTATAAAATTTGCATCGGTTCCGAGCATCCCATCAAAAGTTTGCGGTCCCGGACTGAATTTAAATGAACTTAATAACCGGAGTCAAATAATAAAATCAAAGCACGTTTAATATAAACA
>MU193013.1:0-11965 GCA_016904865.1 Pissodes strobi | reverse complement strand
CCCGGATTGTGCCCGGTATCATGGCTTCTTCTGAAGCTGTTGAAGACGTATCTCATCAGTTATCAATCGAATCAGACGGCGACAGTCAAACCACAAGAACTACCTCGGAATGGCTTATAAAACAAATAAAAATGTTTCAAAATACGTGCCAAGATTGCAAAAATTTGCTGGCAGAATTGCATGGCAACGTAGGCAATAGCTCAACGAATGAGTTAGAGCTAGCATTCGAAAAAGCGCAAGTTCACTGCGCAGATGCGCATAAAACTCTTACAAGGACAAAATCGGTGCAATCAAAAATTGACTGTGGGAGTAAAAAGACAAAACCAGTTTCCGGGAATGAACCCCAGTTTTTGGCGATGTAACGGAAGATGACGATACGCTCTCCAATATATCCGTGGAGTCCATCCCAAACTCGAACTTGACTGAGGTTTCCATAAGAAATATTAAAACCAAATCCAAGAGTTTCGCAGAAGTCTGTGTTCAGTGTAGGCTAGATTACGAAAAACTCCGCGATTGCGAACCGGGCCATAACGATACACGGAAATTGGTCATGAAAGTGCGCCAGCACTTCAAGGACGTGCACCCCACGAGATTCAAAAAGCCTGTTATGTCTAAGACCGACACAGGTAAGAAAAACAAGGCCAGTCCTACGGGTCTCCAAGGCTCTGAAACCACAAAGAAACCCAAGGTCACCTTGACCGGCCGGCAGCAGCCTAGTCAAATGGCACCGCGCGCCGCCACCCCCATCTTCTGATCTCTCAACAAGTGGAAAAGGAAAGGACGTCTTTAGGACCCCTTTCAAGCAACTGCCCTTCAAGAGAAACTTCAAGGTAGCTACCTTAGAAATGGGCCAACCCTCAGTTACCACATCGAACTCGTTTCAACCTCTATCTGACATTAACACAGAGGACGAGGATACGGATGCGGCCAGCGTAGCATCCACCTCTGCCTCTGCAAGGATTAAGCGAAAAACTGCAAACAGCAAGGGTAAGGCCGCCCCTAAACCCAAAGTACAGCCGTTACCCCCCGTAGTAATCAAGGGCCGTCCGTGCATAAGCATCTTTATTTCAATATTCATCGGTATTTCAACTACATTTCCTACATCTAATTATGCCTTATGATTATAGAAAACAATCTACTGTTGTTAAGCTTAGGCGTTGTTAGCTCAACGCCGTTGCCAACAGTAAGGCACCCTTAGGGGGCTGGTCTTAGCCTAATTTTATATAGGGTATGTGGTGCTGCAATAATTGTGTCCTTTACATGGGAAGACCCTTCAAAGGCGTTGTCTTCTCAGTTGTTTGCATAAAGCTTTATAAAATATTTAGCGAAGGTTACTTGAAGGGGTAAATGTTACTGCCAGGGTGGTTATGCAGGGAAAACATTGAAAAAACCTGCTTAAATCTGCCCATTATGAGCAGGAAATCATAAAGATAAAAGGACAATCACACTATACAACATAAAAGGATATGTACAGGAGTATATACAAGAATGGCATAATGCCATGTAAAGACGCGAGTCTGTTCCAGTGTGATTGGAATTGCATTAGATTAGATTGGACGAGCCCAGCGGGTCCGGCTACGGAGACATGGATGCTTCGGTGGCTTGAGTTCAAGTGATAGGCTTGGGCATCGCTTGTGCGTATTTATACGCGCAGCGAGTCCCTTGGCAAGCCCCGCCCCCGTGTCCGAACACGGTGAGTGGGCCAACCAGGACGCAGCTCGCGCACAATACCTTACTGGTAAATGCGTTTCTGCTCTCCTGATAGTTAAGAGTTTTTGAGACGTTTTAAAAAGTTGCCTTTTGAAAGTTGGGAATAATTACAGTTACGATTGGTATGAAAATAGGATATTCTTGACGGTTGTGAATTAGGGTGGCATTAATTGCTTGTAGAATAAAGATATTCCTTTATATATGGTGCCGTGTGGGGTGCGATATTCGGGGGTGTATCTTAAGTTGGCCATATTGGCCGTAAGTGGAGATCCCTTGATTTGTTGTTCAAAGAACCTGCATGCTATATTGTCAATGTATTCGTCGACATATTCAATGTTTGCCATAGCATGCAGGTCCGCGATCCTTACTCTATCTCTGAGGGAGAGGGAGAAGGCCGCCCTTAGATAACTGTTCTGTATGACCTGGAGTCTTTGTTTGTGGCATTTTGCCGCCGAACACCACACCGGGGCACCATATAGTAATGCTGGCCTTATTAATGAGCGATAAAGGGTGAGCTTATTGGCAGGACTCAGGAAGGACCTGCTTGCTACCAGTAAGCTCAACCCTTTCTTGATGGCTACATTTTTGTTAACAGCTGTTTGGATATGCTTCCCGAAATTTAGTTTGGTATCCAGAGTGATGCCCAGGTATTTTATCTGGGTTTTAGGTGTTATAATAGTATTCCCTACTACGAGCGGTGTGATGTCAATGTCGCGCCTTTTGCGGGTAATTAGGATTAACTCCGTCTTAGCCGCGTTAAGAGTGACTTTCCATCGCTCATAGTACGGAATAAGTATGTTCATATGTGCTGACAGGTTCGTTTTAGCCACCTCTGCTTGGGGGTTGCGGGAATAAATTGCCGTGTCGTCGGCAAATAAGGCTAGCCGGGTGTTGGGATGAGACGGGAGATCTGCTATAAAAAGATTGAAGAGTAGCGGCGATAAGACTGTACCTTGTGGCACTCCTGCTAGCAGTTGCCTGCTAGTTGAGGAGCTACAGCCGATCCGGGTGGTGAAGGTGCGCCCGGCAAGGTATGACTCGATGAGCGCTATCCAGTACAGTGGGAAGCTGTACTTTGCTAAAAGCTTGTACAGCAGCCCATCGTGCCATACCCTGTCGAATGCCTTCTCTATGTCCAATAGCAGGAGTGCTGTAGACTGCCTGCTGTTGAATCCTTTGTAAATATCAGTGGCTAACTTCGCCGTCAGCATGACAGTGCCATGCCGACCACGAAAGCCAAATTGTTCCCGGGGTAAGATATTCTGTTCCTCGACTATCCTGCTTACCCTCGGTAAGATTAGCCTCTCAGCCACCTTCCCGAGAGTGTTTAGCAGGGATATGGGCCGATAGGATGCCGGTAACTTGAGATCTTTTCCCTGTTTAGGGAAGTGAATTATGGCCGCTACCTTCCAGGATTTAGGGAAGTGCTGTAGCCGAATTACCGCGTTAACAATATGCATGTATTGGATAAGTGCTTTATTAGGTAAATTTTTCAGGACTATGTTCGGAATGTTGTCCGGGCCGGGAGCTTTATTTCTCGGAAGACGCCAAAGAGTTTTGCGGATATCCGCCGGGGTGATTCTCAGTTTATCAAACACTGACGGAGGGATAGGATACTTATGTTGCTTAAAAGCGTTTACAGCGTTGCTGTAGCGCTCTTGCTCGGGAAGGGTGTTAGGCGCCCCGCTGTAGACGCCCTCCAGGTAATCCGCGAAGGCTTCCGCTTTTCCTTGATCGCCTATAATATCTAGGCCTCTGTGCCTGATAACAGGAATTTGCGTATAGCCTCCGCGAACTCGCTTGGCCAACTTCCACAGCGAGCCGTCTTCCCTGTTGACGCGATTTAAGTATTCGAGCCACGCATGGTTTCTGTGCTCGCGAATCTGTATCCTGATCTCCTCCGTCAGTGCATTGATTTGAGCGGTTCCCTCTCTTGTCCGGTTTCTCTGCCATCTTCGTCGAAAGCGATTTCGAAAGGTGATAAGTTCAAGGATATGGTCTGGGAGGGATTCTGTCTTAGGGCGCAAGGCGACTCTAGGACACATAGCATCTCGGATGCGCTGGATATTTGATGTTAGTTTATCTACCTCGTTTTCTAAGTCCTGGACCGTAACTATTTAAGGGCCGTCCGATCTGAAGAACATGCACATCACTAAATATCAGTTAAAGTACACGAAAAATTCTGTCATCGTGTACTGCGATAACGCTAATGATCTGCAGACTTTAAAACGTACCTTGGTTCAAGAAAGCACCGAATTTCACACCTACGCTGAAATCCAGGAGAAAACGCGTGCGTTTGTCCTACGAGGCCTGGACGGGGACATCCAAATTCAAGACATCGCAGAAGCTCTTCGGGACGAATATAATATAACCCCAAAGAATATTTACCAAATGCGGAAAACATGGACGCCAATGTTTTTAATCATTCTAGGCACTGATTATACAATCCGACGTTTGAACAGTGAAGTGAGAACCCTAATGTGTATCCGTATCTCATGGGAAGCAAGGCGTTCCGGCAAGCCAGTCTTACAATGTAAGAACTGTCAACAGTTCGGACATGCCAAATCCTACTGTAGCAGGAAAACCACTTGCAGCAAGTGTGCAGGGCAGCACGATATCACGCAGTGCTCGCAAGACTTCCAAAAATGCGCTGACTGTGGGGGCCCTCACCGATCTATAGACGAGGAGTGTCCTGTATATGTCTATAAATTTAACTTAATTCAAACGTCTGGGACTAAAACCAGACAACCAAATAAACCAGCCTTCAAACCTGCTCCACTGCCAGTTAACCCGGCCTGGAGAGACAAAGCTTCGGCATTCAGAGTTGCAGACGGTCTAAGTGGCCAAGGCCTAAGCAATGGCCAACGCAGTAATGACTTCAACAACCAGTTCCCAACCCTTCGTCCCAGAAATACACGTCAGAGCCAGGATAGCCGCCCTAAGCAAAATCAAAATGTACAGGTAAGTGGTGCTGCGCGCAATAGCTCGATCCCTAATAATAATAACACCCATAATTCAAACTCAAACATTGCTAGCATAACGTCAAATTTAAATAACGTTGTTACCCGTATAAATAACCTTGTTAATTTAGAGCAACTTTTCTTGGCACTTGAATGTTATTCTGACATGCTCGAAGCGTGTCGGGGCGACAAGGCGGAAATCGTCCAAGCCTCGATACGCTTCTTCTCGCATGAGTACACGAGATTCAATATATAATGATAGTAGTCGCAATTTGGAACTGTAACAGTATCAGGCCCAAAATGGGCGAGTTCCGTAACTTTATGCATACTTCCAATTTTCAGATTGTTTTTCTCAATGAAACACGTTTAGATCCTGGCTTTACACTAAAAGTTAGGAACTACAATGTGGAGCGATTTGATAGGCCCGATCGAAACGGAGGAGGCGTGGCCTGCTTCATACACCAGGTCGCTTCGCTTCAAGCGAGTATATAACGTGCGCTCCGCTATAGAACATGTTAGTATCGAACTGGAGAGCGGCCTGCGTGTGACCGGCTGCTACGCACCTCCGGGTCTCCGCCTCACGGAAAACGATCTCCTTGATTTACTTCCGCAAAATAGAGTATCCCTGCTAATTGGTGACCTCAACGCCACCCACGCCGCATGGGGCGGTAGAACCAACAGCAGGGGTAGACTACTGAAGGGGATAGTCGAAAACAATCTTGAAATGTCCTACCACAGAACCCCGAATCCCACCTATCTTCGCAGTGACTCGTTCCTGGATGTCGCTATAACTAGAAGAGCGATAAGAACCACACAGCTTCAGGAAATGAACACCTTAAACTCGGATCACCTTCCGATCAAGATTGGCCTGTACTGCAGGGTCCCTATAACGAGTGACACCGTCATTTCGTACAGGAATGTTGATTGGAGGGAGTTCCGAGCGAGGTTAAACGAGCTAACTGTCGTTCCCGGACAAATAGAGACAATCCAGGAGCTTGAGAATGAAGTTGATAAGCTTACAACTAATATCCAGCGCATCCGAGATGCTATGTGTCCTAGGGTTACAATCCACCCTAGGACAGAATCCCTGCCGGAACCTATCCTTGAACTTATAACCTACAGAAACCGTTTTCGACGTCGATGGCAGAGAGATCGGACAGCAATGGGATCCGCTCAAATCAACGCACTGACGGAGGAGATCAGGGTAAAGATCCGTGAACACCGCGACCAGACATGGCTAGAATATATCAACTCTGTCAGTAGGGACGACGGCTCGCTGTGGAAGCTGGCCAGGCGAGTTCGCGGAGGTGATACGCGAATCCCTGTGATTAAACACCGCGGTGTTGATATCGCGAGTGATCAGGGAAAAGCGGAAGCCTTCGCTGACTACCTGGAGGGCGTCTGCAGCGGGTCGCCGGATACCCTTCCTGTGCAGGCTCACTGTAGATCAATTGTTGATATATTCAAATGGCAAAAATACCCCATCCCCCCGGCAGTGTTTGATAAATTGAGAGCCACGCCTGCGGACATCCGCAAAGCTATCTGCCGTTTACCGAGAAATAAAGCTCCCGGCCCGGACAATATTCCGAATATGGTCCTGAAAAATTTACCCCGGAAAACATCAATCCATTTCATGCATATAGTTAACGCGGTAATCAGGCTGCAGCACTTCCCGAAACCCTGGAAGGCAGCGTGCGTCATACACATCCCGAAACCGGGTAAGACTTAACTTTACCCTCTTCATATCGACCGATCTCCCTGCTGAATACTCTCGGGAAGGTAACGGAAAGACTTATCTTGCCGTGCATCAGTATGGAGGGTGACCGGCAAAACGTACTACCTACTTTTGGACATTGAGAGGGCATTCGACAGGGTGTGGCACGAGGGGTTGCTTTTCAAGCTACTGGCGAAGTATAACTTCCCGCTTTACCTAGTTTCCCTTATCGGGTCATACCTTGCCGAGCGCACTTTCTTTACCAGAATAAACAAACACTCCTCTGCGAGCAGGCGACTGCGAGCGGGGGTACCACAGGGCACGGTATGGTCGCCGCTGCTCTTCAATCTTTTTATTGCAGATATCCCGTCTCATCCCAGAACCAATAAAGCCCTTTTTGCCGACGATACGGCAATTTACTCCTCGCATCCCCTCGCTGAGGTGGCGAAGTCAAACCTTAGCGATCACATGAACGTGCTTGTTCCTTATTACGAGAGGTGGAAGATATCTCTCAATGCTAGCAAAACCGAGCTAATCGTCATCACGCGTAAACGCAAAGATATCAATGTCACGCCTCTCGTAATAGGGAACACGCAGATACTGCCAAAACCATAGGTGAAATACCTTGGCATTACCTTTGATAACAAACTAAATTTCAACCGGCATATCTCTGCCATCATTGGTAAGAACGAGGGTGTTAAAAAAGGACTGGGCTTGTTGGTAGCGAGCAGGTCTTACCTGAGCCCTGCCAACAAGCTCATCCTTTAAAAGAGCATCGTGAGACCAGCGTTATTCTACGCCGCTCCGGTGTGGTGCTCTGTGGCTCGTACTCACAAAAAGAAATTGCAGGTACTGCAAAATAATTACCTAAGGGCGGCGTTTTCCTTGACGCGGCAATATCGAGCTAGAATCGATGACTTACACGCGTGGTCCGCCGTTGAATACGTCGAGGAATATATTGATGGCCTCGCGTGTAACGCCCGGTCCTACGTGAGCGATTTGCAGCGAACGCGAACGCGAATCAGTAGCGATGCCGTGCGACTATATTAACTTTTCGTACGGCATCGCCAGCGCTTCGCGTTCGCGTCGCCTGTAAATCGCTCACCTAGGACATGGCGTAAGTTCTTCGATAGCCAAATCAAGGGATCGCTGCTAACTGCGAATATAGCAGACGTGAGATACGACCCCGAGCGCCCCATCAAACACGGCACGATATACCGGGAAACGACCCTTTTTTGCAAGCAGCTAAGGCCGCCGTAAATTAAAACAAAGTGTAAATATTGTAAATACAAACTATTCAACACTTAATTCACTCTCCTACACCCTCAATCGCATTTGAGTTCTAACCACCGAAGCATCCATGTCTCCGCGGCCTGATCCGTGGGATTCAAACAAAGTGACCTGATGCTGCTACAGTAATACCGGAGCAGACTTCGTTGCTAAGTCTAATCTTGTATATTTGTATATAGTAACCATAAGTTCATGTTGTACATATTGTATTTTCCTTTTTAACTTCTGTGACTCTGCTCTATGCGAGCATTTAAGCACGGTTTTTCCCCAGTTTTCCTTGCAAAACAGACCTTGTAGCAAAATTACATAACGTAGAACGCACTCTAACTAATTTTAGCTTCGGCCAACTATCAATTAAGCGACATTGAAGGGGTCACCCAAGTAATGATCGAACAAAGAGCAGCACCGCTTAACCTAGTTATAGATAGCTTACCATCTAGCCCCATCAGGGTGTCATGCCCTGTTGGCCAAGACGCTGAACAAACAGCATCGGGCGCAACAACAGGCAATAGTTAGTTAGTCACTAGCGCACAATGCCATATCTAGACTAGGCATTGCCGTTGTACCATAGTAATATCAATAAACTTATGTCTGATGTCTGTCAGATTTAAAATTAGTAAAAATTTTACTAGAAATGATGAAATTATGAAAAGGGAAATATATACTATCAGTGCCAGTTCTGGCAACACTGCTGACGAGTGACTCTTGACAGTACTACATTGAATTGAACTTAGAGAGGGATATAACAGCTGAATCTTTTCATTACTATTTACCATATTTCCGTCATTTTTATTCAATATTTAATAGAGATTGACATGTACTAACTTTGATAATAATCGAAATATTAATGTTTGGAATCTCACATATATTATAAACTTTCTGCATCGCCACGGTATATCTTGAAAATGATCTTCAAGTAGGCTGTGGACATCCGTCATAGCGTCGATCGAGCATTGATTGTCCATCGGTTCTTGGTCCACGGCCTACTTTACTAAATATATTATTTAGTATTTAGTCATACCGTAGCCATGCGAAAAGTACTTATAATATCTGATGCCAAATTTCGAACGATACTATTTCAAAAATTCTTTACGTTTAAATATAGAATATGTCACTCGAAATAGGCTTAAAATTTTCCCTTAAATCTGTATTAATTTTTTTTATCTAAAAAACAGACTAGACACCAAGTGTAGATAGCGCCCTCTGTAATAGCTAAACTGTCGAAATATTGAAAATAATACATGCATTGCCAAGCTTGGGTGCATTTAGTGACAATAACTATCGAATGATTATATCGGGTCAACTGTTGATACGCGAGCGGAGCGACGGGCAATACACTAGTTAGGGCGGCTTTCCTTTATAAAAAGGCCACGTTACGATTTATGCCTTGCGACGCGCCACTTAACTGGAAAAATATGATTTCGTGAATATCCCACAATCTTTGAAACATCTGCCGGTACCTGTTTTGTTTGTTACACGTGAACCCGTATAAATGGAAATTGGCCGGCCGAATATATAAAATAAATAAATGATAATGCGCTTTTGACAAATTTCGGTCGGTCGCTCGTAAATCCGCACCGCAATTGCCGGATATGGGATTTTAAGCCTTTTCGAGCCGGTCGTTTATTTGTAATTATCATTCTGTTATCTGTCTTAACATCTGCCGTTTAATTCGATAGTTATCTGTGATTATAATATATGAAATGTATTAAACGACGTCAAAAGTGCAGATATGTAGGCTTGGGGAACGATTTCGGTGAACTTGAGAGATCGGCATTCAGGGGGAAGGCTACTCGTTGCGTTTAAACACAAAGTACTAAGTATATCAATAAAAAATATCAGGCAGCTTCGATAGTTAAGGACACTAAATGCACCCAAGCTTGCCAATGCATGTATTATTATCAATATTTCGATATTTTAGCTATTACATACACTTGATATCTAGTATTTTTTAGGTAATAATAATTAATAGATATAACGTCAACCGATAATTTTCTTCCATATTCGGAAAAATTTTAAGCCTATTTTGAGTGACATGAGAATTTTTGAAATATTACCGTTTGAAATTTGCTATTTGATATAAGTACTTTTCGCATGGCTACGGTATGACTAAATACTAAATAATATGTTTAGTAAAGTAGGCCGCGGACCAACAAGTGATGGACAATCAATGCTCGATCGACGCTATGACGGATGTCCACAGCCTACTTGAAGATCATTTTCAAGAAATACCGTAGCGATGCAAAAAGTTTATAATAGATGTGAGATTCCAAATATTAATATGTCGATAACTATTAAAGTTAGATATAGGCAAAGAAAATGTTTAATAACATTTTCTTTGGTTATATGTATTTTATTTGACGTATGTAAATGCTATTTGCACATTTTGACATAAATAAATTTGATTTGATTTGATTTGATTTGAAGCTATTAATAGATAGGGGGTTAATCAGACAGACAGCACAACACAGGTTATTGATACTTTTCTCGCTCTCGGGCATTCGAGGAGCTTTTCACAAAAGAAATGATGCCTCGAATCAAGAGGATGGTACTTAAAAGAATGATTCTCCACATTAACAGCTCAGAGTTTACAACTTTAAATTGTTATCGTTTAAATACTTTACTACAATTTTAATGATGCCACTTTTAGGATTATACAACAAACTTATTAAAGAGTTTTGATATTATTTTTTACCAGTACTTCATATAAATTTCGTATAATACTTTTACACTCGAATAGAAGATGCTGTAAGGTACCCAACTCCCCACACTCACATTCCGGGGTATCCCTGACACCCAGTCTGTGCAAATGTTGAAGGATTAAGCAGTGGTTGATACGTAGTCATTATCGTAGTTACGTGACGTCTACTTAGAAACTCCGACTCAAGGAACCATGGTCTTCTAAAACGATCAACTAGAACTGAATATCTATATATCCTTTACTACTTAATGTCTCCCGCCAGAAGCTGTTCCAGCTCATATAATGGTTTGCTTTAATAATGGGGATATAGTCATTTTGGTCCAGCTGTATATGATTGGGTATCCTGAGGATTCTCCCTACATTGGCCAGTTGGTCTGCTTTGCTTTCAAGGAAGTTGTAGGAATGATGAGTGGGTGATTGACATGGGGAAAAGCAGTTTGACAACCCCCATTACTCGTTTCTTTGGTTTCGCATACATACACACACACAAGACATAGATACAGGTATACAAGTGGAAGACTAAAAAAAGTATAGTCTTAGTGCGGTGGGAATTGCAACTGCACATTACAGGGTGCACCCGGTTAATGTAGCCGTATTTCGCCTGCCGAGCAGCTTTTTTTAAGGTTATGTTTGTTTTTTATTAATTTATTTTTTTTTCTTAATTTTGGGTTAGTTTTGGTTAGTTCTTGTTGATTAAACTTAATATTCACATTTACCTAAGTTTAATAGTAATTCAAATATTATCGTTTGAAAGTAGGGGAGTAAGTCTTTAAGGTATCAGGTCTCCAAGACTTTTGAATCAGATCTATGTTACTGAAGTGTCAACCATTGATATATTGGTTCTACCCAGAATCTTCCAAGCCTCCAAAGATAACTTTTCGACTTGAGGACGAGGACGGTTGCTGACTGCAGTGTCGACCAGGTGAAGACAAAGATTACGAAGTGGTATTGGTTTCTCCAGGGCCCTTCTACGTAGATCGGGCATCCAGAATGCGTGGGGCCATTTCGGAGCAATTAGGATATAAATTCCTCTGGCATTGTTGAGATGCTGCAAGATTCTCGGAATTAATACCAGAGGAGGAAACACCCATGCAAGTTTGAAGTCCCATCTTGATTTCTTATGTAAGCAGTTACTGTCTGATTGTCGGACTGGATCAGTCAGAACTGTCGTCTCTTTGAGCCTCTGTTTGTATAACTTTATGGCTCTGTAAACTGCAAATAGCTCTTTTCTGTTTGTGTGCCATGATTTTTATTTACTTGTTCAAGTTCCACTGATCTCCTCGTGGAGAAGATGAGCTCCCCAGCCCATTTCGAAAGTGTCTGTGGTTAAAAAGGCGTCCGGTGTTGGAAGAAAGATCTCTGATTTCTAATTCGGGAGAGCTCTTAAGGGGATAGAAAACATTTCTTTTGGCGCATTTTCTGGTAGGACTTTGCTGGCAATCCAACGAAATTTAAGCTTCCAAGAATTGATTTCGCTTGTTGCCAATTCCAAACGTCCGACTGAATTAACCTTTGCGTAGTTATTTTCTTATAGAATCTATTTTCTCTTGAGGAACATATTTTTGACCCAGTTGTGTATCCCAGCCTACG
>JAEQML010061279.1:0-25958 GCA_016904865.1 Pissodes strobi | reverse complement strand
ATTGCATCATTTTAGTTTTAATGAAAATAAGTGTTCCTCTATGTCTTCAACTCTTAATAAAAACGTAATTAAATATGCTTACACTATTAATGGTACGCAACTACAGGACTGCAAGCACGAAAAAGATTTGGGTGTCATGGTGGACTGTAATCTGGCTTTTACGGATCACATTGTGGATATGGTTAATAGGGCACATGAAACGATGGGATTTGTCATCAGGTCTACCAAGGGTTTCAGTGTTGAGTGTTGTATAAAATTGTTTGACAGTCTGGTGTTGCCGGTGTTGGAGTATTGTTGCATTATATGGTCTCCACAATATGAGGTGTGGACTGAGACCATTGAGGGCGTGCAACGTAAATTCCTAAAATACATGTTTTTTAAAAAGTATGGATATTATCCGAACCAAGGATTCAACCATCTGTTATTATTAAAATGAAATTCAACAGGCTATCTTTGGAGAATCGTCACACCAAAACCTGTCTCGTATATATGTATAAAATTTTAACCAACAAAATTAACTCTCCAGAAATACTTTCAATGCTTCCGTTTTTTGCCAACACTAATAACACCAGACAGAGAAAGACTTTTAATTTGTACTTTCCTAGGACGAATATTTTTAAAAATTCACCAATTTACAAAATGTGCAACTTCTTTAATATTTATGCCGGTGACTTGGACCTAGATTTAATTAGTTTAAAGAGGTTTTCAAAACTGATAAATGATAGATTGTACGCCTCTCAGATTCAATCATTAGCTTTATAACTTGATCTGTTTCTGGGTTAGATTATCACTATTTTTTTACTATTGTTCATTCTGATATTTGTGGATGGATAAGCTATATTGGTGTATTTACTTTATTCAAATTTATTAGATGTTAGTATTAGAATGGTATCTGTAATTGGCCTTTTGGCTGTTGATGCTATTATTATGAATAAATAAATAAATAAATTGAAACCACGGGGGGTTCTACATTTTATGTCAGAATATGCGCGATCGAAAAACAAAATCGACGGGTCCGAGCGATTTTAAAAAAAAATTGTGGTTTACGAGATAATGAATTTATTCCATACTTTACGGACGCACTGTATGTGCTTAAAAAATAGTCTCTCTTAATTAAAGTTTGTTATGCTGTTCTCACATAAAGGGTCTATGAACAATTTCCAGCAAAATAGTTCTATTGTAAAGGAACGAAATTATTCCGGTCTGTATTAGTTTGTAGAAGTTATGGGTTTTATGTTTAGTAGACCTGATATTTTTCATAGTAACCTAAAAAAAAAGAGAACCTAACCTGACCTAACCAACGATTTCGATTCCGCGGAAAAGGAAAAATAGAAGGGCGGTTCGTGATTCATTCATATTCATGTGATATTGCCATATATATAATACGGATATATTGCGTGTTGTATTAGAATATCATAGCTCTGCAGTTCACCGATAAAGGGAGATAAAACATATGTGCAGAGACAAGGGGAGAGACGCTCAACTAAACGATAAAAAAAGGTACAAAGTAATAGACGAGGAAAGAAAGATCGATGCTCTCTGTCTGGTGTCACCAAAGATAAAAGTAGATGGCGCGATTAGCATCCGGCCGCCAAAAGCGCGGGAAGTTTGAATGTTTCTTTGATTGCTTTATTGTTATATTTTAGCCATTTTGATGTGGTGAAGATCTTTTAATTCTATTATGTATTCGTATGATTAATTTTAAAAAGGATGAGTTGTTGAGATGTTGTTCACAAATAGTTTTAGATAAATATTCACACAAATACATAATAAAATTTTTAAAATCTCCACCTCATCAAAAAGGACAGAGCATCAAAGTCGCTGATATAAGAAAAATGCAGTTTTAAAAAATGCTCAAAATGTATTTCTTTTCAAAATTTTGGGTGACAAAAACCTATAACGAAAAGTTGATCGAAAAAATCTACAGTAGACAATAGACAAGGCATATGTTGATCGAAATGCATACATATTTCACAAAAAATATATTCACTAATACAAAGAGTCAGTTGATACTGACTTTATTCATGTTCATTAAATTACAATTTTTACAATCGTCACATAAGAAAAGTTAAGGTATAAAGTTCAGAACATAATGGATCAACATATTTAACAAAATTTACATAAATAAATCTAAGACTAAATCTAACGGCATGACAATATATTACATTGATAGGAAACTGTCCTCATTCTAGCCAACTAAACGAACTCTAATGTCCCATTTAAATTATTAACATTTGTATTTAAAAACTTGTATGTTATAGAAAGCTTTTGTTAATAAATACCTTTTTCACAACAATAATAAATGCTTTTTCTTCCAAATTCCTAACACCAGAGTTTATTTAAAAAATTTGGACCATAGCAATTGGTGCTGATGCACGATTTATTCAATCTTAAAAAAAATAAGTTAATATTATTTTTATTTCTTGTACTATGATAATGGTGTTCTAAAAATAAATTGTAATTGTTAATGTTTCTTTTTACATGGAGTGAACATGCCAAGATATAAACAGATCGCAAAGTTAAGATATTAAGTCCCACAAAAGCCTGCCTGACATCCGCCCTATAGTAAAGTACGCAACAACTTTGACAGCCCTCCTCTGGAGTGCAAATATCCTGCCCGCCTGCCTACTATGGTCCCAGACATGTATAACATAAGAGCAGTGCGAATGGGAAAAACCATGATAGGCCATAAGTTTAAATTAATAGTCAGAGTGTAATAAAAACAATAAAAGTGAATTCAAGATATGCCTACCATATGTACTTACTTAAAATAAAAAATCATAAATGATTAGAAAAATTCAAACAAATGTCACAGTTCATTATACAAATACAAAATTATATATTATTTCTTTTCCTTTTCCTTGGTGTAGCATTATTGAATGTTAGGTTTTCAATGTCACGGAATACCTTCATTGGTCTCTTATGAAAAGTAGGAGTTTGTGATGTCGATGGCAGGGATATTACTTCTTTGACAATAGATGTTGTAGGTATATTATGGGCAGGAACTTGAGATGTAGATGCCTGGGGTACTATTTCTTGGGCAGGGGTTGCATCGATGGTTCCATCTGGAAACAACACAAAAATGTTTGTTAAGTTCATTCACCCTTTGACTTTAAGTGAAGAAGAATAAAAAAAGTTAATTGACATTTGAAACTTAAGTGATACAAAATTAAATACAAATATTTGTTTTTTAAACTTCCATCAAGTTGGTTAACCATTTTAGCCCCTATGACATCAAAAGAGGTGAATAATATGGTTGAAAAGCCAGAGTCATGAAAAATTTCTCGGCAGTAATTAAGTTTGTATTCAAGTGTCGAAGCTCTTGTGTAAATTTTAGGCCAAACGTCTGGATGTGGAGTATTTTTTATTATATATACATTTATCTAATTTAAATCCATTTTTTTGGTGTTAGTGTTATTTCTGTGTGACGTGTGACACTTGATATGTTAAATCTCTGGTTAAATCTATTCTTATCTTACTACTACTGGAACTAGCCCACTAACATTACACTAGCTACCTTTACATGCACTTTGGACATCATCAAGGCTTGTTCTTACATTGGTCGAAGAAGGTATTTCAGATGGGATCCAAAGCATAGGAACTGCATCTCGTCAAAGCTTATAGGTTGTCAAATCCATATATGAATCTGAAGAGAAATGTTTGTTACATATTCTGAAGTTATTCAGCGACTCTCCAGTATATTTCATTCCCAAACATTCTTGCCAAATTTTGGATCTAAAAAGTAAGTAATATTATTTTAACATGATCAGGTTTCTGTAGCAGATCTAAGGCAAAAGTTGGTCAAGTCCTGGGTCAAGTATAAATAAGGTTGAAAAAGATTTTATTATAGAAGCCAATTTATTATTATAATAGCGAATACCATTGGTAAAACTAGTGCGGCACAAGTGCAAAATGTGTATACCATTGGCCAGTGCAGGGCAAGCATTTGTATACCATTGGAAAATTGGTGCGACATTTCTTGCTCCGAGTGCAATCAGTTCTGCACGAATCCTTGAAGGTCGTGTGGCACCGATGGTGTTGCCAAAAGAAAAAATAACGAAATCCGACAAAGGATCAGATAACAGATGGTCAATAACATTTTTCTATGGCCTTCACAGCACTGCACCTCGACTCAATATTCGATCCTCGAAAAGCCAAGTTTTGAACTCAAGGTCAAATCATATACCCCATTGGTAGGTAATGAATTGGTGCAATCTTTTTTGTGCACTGGGCGAGTTTCAGTGCCACACTTTTTTTTACCAATGGTATCCGCTAGAAGACATGCAATGGTTTAATTAATTACTAGGGTTTGACTCAGAGTGAGTAAACGTGTTTGTGTTGTATTTGTAGCAGCCTTATCTGAAATAATTAATTTTCATATGCTTACCTTTTCAGGGACGAAGGAAAATAGTGCATTTTTTCAACTTCATCTTTTCTTAATCCACAAACAATGCAAGCAGCCTCGGCAGCCATGATGCTGTTTGTTTTGTCTCTATTAAATAGTCCACTGATCCACTCCACTAAGTACTTACAGAAATTAACGTTTCAGTCACAAGATGAATGAAAAAGTATATGGTTCAAATAGAAAACTGTGAAATTAACACAAAAATATAAAAAAACACCAAGAAGCTTAACTAACAACTCAAAACTCAACAAAACGTATTCAACTGTCAACTGTCATCAGAAACACTGTCAAAGTCGTTTAGTATTCAGCTGTTCAGCTTCTAACGCAGTATTCCATGAGTTAGACAAAGACATATATCATTTCTTGTTGCAACAGCGTCGACACGACTTTGGCTCCATCTACAATACCCTTTGGTTAGGCTAGATGAAGAGAGCGCTATACAGAAATGTATCAAGTAAAAGAGATGGCATGCTGGGACAAATTTTCTATATTACTTAACTGTCTCTCCCCTTGTCTCTGATATGTGTATTGCTGTACCGTAATATCATAATGCGGCACTGCACATGCGCCGGTTCCTACGCGCCGACGCACGCCGACAGAATTTGAAAATTATTATTGTGTTAAATTGTGAGGTTCTGGGGCCATAAAAACAACTAAATCAATACCGTTTTATTTCATAAATGAATTATCTTTTGTTGATTTCCAAAACTAAATTAAAATACTATGTGAATACAGTGTTTCCCAGGATAGATGGTCTAAGAGGACAAATGGAGCAGCAGAATGAAAGAGCCCAAAAACGAGAAATCAAAAAGCTAAATAAACTTTTTTCATAGAAATTATGGTTATGAAGATATTTGACAACAAAAATGATCCTAGAGATTTAAATCAATATTTAGTTACAAATATATTAATAACCATACTTTTTATGAAAAATTTATTTGGCCTTTCGATTTTTCTTTTTTGCGCTCTTTCATTTTGCTGCTTCAAAAATATTTGAAACAAAAGTTTTTAATTATGCAAATCTACATTGTTATGCTTAATATGAACCCTGTAGAACATATTTTCTAAACAAGCAAACACTTTTATTAAGAGTGACTTTTTCCTACCTCTCACTTTTTGGTTCATTTGTGCTCTTGGAACACCTATCCTGGTACACACTGAAGAACTTATGGATGTGTTCACGTAAGAGCAATCTAGTATGTATGTATGTAAAGGCCTGTTCATTTGGCTTTGCTCAACCTGCTCGGAAAATGAAAGAAATCAGCTCGGAGCAGAACACGAAATGCTATGTCTGCACTCCAAGCAGATATTTCCTGCTCGGACGACTTCCTAGCTACCCCAAATGAATGCACTTTTTGTTAAAACAGCACGTGGATAGGATATTTTATATATATAGGGATATTTTTCTCAAAAAGACCACGATGCCTTTCAAAAAGCGAGGTCATATTATTGTTTTATATTCCGCGGCTTTTGTTGATTATCTGTCATCTTTCTGCTTTTGCTCTAACTGCTCCACCTCCAGACTAGGTGCAAGTAGAGCATGATCTAACTGATCTTGAGCACAGTGCTCCATCCCAAGCGAACCAAAAAATCTCAGCTGCTCGAGCCAAATGAACATCGATCACCTGCTCCAAGCCGCTTAGGCTCGTGAGAGAGCACCAAATGAACAGGTCTTAGGTACATACATATATTCATGCCTTACCACAGGAGATATATACAAGTATGTAAGTTGGTTAATTATACATTTTATAATTAACTGGTCTTACCACTGCAATTAGGTAATAAAAAGCAACAAAACAGTTTAAAAAATAATTTTATTTACAATAACAATGGTTGTATAGCTAATCATTGACCTTTAAATAATACTAATTTTGTATATTTCTGACGGATATACTCATCTTTTGCTGACATTTTGCTGGCCTCATGGAAGCAGCGGACATTTATATAACATTTTATAACTAATTTACTTAATTGAACTTTGTGATTATCAAGGATATCCTGCGACATCACATGATCGTTCATTTCGCTGGTGTTAAATGGAGCCCTTAATTTTTGAAATATTTCGTTCATGATCACTGTTGGAATATTTTTAGAAGTTAAACGATGCGAATTCTGTCGTAATATTTTTTCGGACAGTGTGCATATAGCACATACATCTTTAGATGGTGCTAAATAATAAGTTCCTCGATCTTTCAATTTCGATAACAGTGGCAAATCTTTCCCAATTATGTGCTGAAGACATATGTTACAATTAATTTTTTTTGAAATTTTTTTGGAAATGTAGCCTGCATATACTCAACTACATTTTCCACATATGGGCTTAATTGCCAAAAACTGCTAATATAATCATGACCAAAATCTGATAAGGGTTTATCAAGTATCGAAGGATCGCCCAAGGGACATGTAATCTTTTGCTTTCTTGTTGAGGCAACATACAAAATTTCAACCCCATCGAAGAGGCAGTTACCATTTTCTACCTCTTTGATTTCATGCCTCACTAACAAACGTTTATATGCGGTTTTGAATTGGAGGGCATTTGGGTTGTTATTGAACCCTCCCCTACTTCTTATTGCACTAGAAGATGTCTCTAAATAATCTTGTGACAATTTATAAGTTAATAAGTAACTTAATCCTTTGCTTTTTAAAATATCAAATAGTGGAAACATGTTTGTTAAAAATATGATTAAGCCTAAAAAGCCAGTTTTCCTATTAGATTTTAGAATAGCTTGACCTTCTCCATCCTTAATATTATTTATATAAGTGATAAAACTACTTGCATACTTCTTCAAAGTGTCATAGTTTTGTTCTGTTAATGGAGTGTCAAATTGTCTTTTTGAAAATTTGTTTTTACAATTCAGCATATCTGCCATGTTGTTGAATTGCAAACAGAAAATACCTGTAGGCAAACAACCATCAAACTGTCTTCTTAATTTATAATCAGGCACTTTACTTAAAAAAACAAAAGACTTATAAATACTTTCACTCAGTACCTGCATTGCTAACCGAACATTCATTCTATTGTTGGTATAATTAATATGTTTAGCCGTTAATTTGTTGGCTAACCGGACACCCTCATCTTTTTGTAACTCATGCAAATTTACAATATATTGCCAATTGATAATATTACCATCTTCAGTTTTTAGAATTTTTTTGTCTCCTAGAGTATTTCTAATTAATTTGATCATGTGGCACAAGTCTAGAAACACATAACAAATTTCTGATGTCACTGGGTTCTGAAAATATGGCTTAAAATTTGTACCATAATCGAAATTTGCCCCTAAACTTGTGCACATATTCAAATTTGTTGATGCTCCATCAAAGGTTATGGAGTACACTTTAACATTGATTTCTTCTAATAAACGAAATGCTTGAGTTAATATATTAGCCCGCTGACTTCCATTTAACCCACGATTTAAAAAATACCCAATGGGAATTTTCCAGCTATTGTCTAAAGATACAGCCATAAAAACCAAAGAATTTGTTGCCATTGGCACATTGTCATTGTCTTGTTTATCAATCATTGTTCCACAATCAACACCACCATGAAACTCACCTTGATGATAAACTGTAGATTCTTTGATAGACATTTCATCTATGACTAAGTTAATTATCACTTGTTTTGAACTAGCACGAAGACCTATAGCATCAAATGCTTCCTTTGTAAAGCCTGGAGACCCATCAACCACTCTGTACCATTGGCGCAGTGTTGATGGATGTGGCAAAAGTTTCTCCCAATGTTTTCGAACATAATTATAGGCCTTGGGAGAATAAAAGTGTAGAGTTAAAGCCCTTTCCCTTTGATTTTTCTTGAAATAACTTCTCTCACAGTATTAGGTAATATATCCTGAAAAGGAAGATATATAAATTGTAGAGTATAATCTGGATAAACTCTACTCGTAACAACACCCAAAGCATAACAAATGTAGCAAATATTACATGTAACTACACAACCATGCACATGTTTGAACTTTTAGTGTGGATGATAATGTTTAAATAGTACTAAATAAAACTATATACTTCTAATAATGAAATGAAATATGAATTTATTAATCCAAGGATATACGACAACTCAAAACAGAATATCCAAACCAAATCTTATAAATCCACACTTCTTACCTTTAATGGTTATTTGTTATGCCATGGGTCAAAATTTTTGTATTATTTATATAAATGTACCATTAAAGTCTCCCCTGCTTCTTCAGTCATCAATCCTTTCTTAGTTAAATGTTGCATCATATCTTTTATGGAAGAAATGCGTTTTAAAAGATATCTATTTTTGTCTTGAAGACTTTTAATTTTCTTTGATTTGTTGTTATCAGTTCTCCTCACTAACTGCAGAACTCTACGAGCTCTTTTAGGGGTTGCCATATCGGGTGTTCTAATTTCAGAGATGTGTCGTGGCTCTGCAAATCTTCGTTTTTTAGGAGTGTGGAGTCGTTGTACAAGTTCCTTAACTGAAAATTAACAAATGCATTACAATATCAAACAAGATTTTATATCTTACCCTGCGGATTAGCACTAAAAAGACTAGTACAGAGTTCTGATTGCAGTTCCATCCCGTTAGGTCCAGTTAATTGACAAATATTTGCAGTTGAAGTAGATGCACACATTTCAGAATCTGTTGTCATTGCTTCGGCAGGAGTAACCAGCAATGTATTATCTTCTGTTGCAGATTTCGAATCAGATAAAACTTGAAGTGATACATCAACTACTAAAGGAGGCGGATGAGGCACTAACATTGAGGGCACTGCATCTTTTTTTAGAACTATTCTTCCCCCTAGTAACTTTGCATTGGGTTCAATATAATCATTTACATTAAAGTGAACTGAGCAAATTTTAACTTTTGCTACATCATCCACTTCTTCAGATAATCCACAAGCCTTAAACCATGCTTGGCGGACCTTTGCATCATTCGGAAACCTACAACAATTTTCAAATAATAAATATTAAATTTTTAATCCCCCTATATACCGGGTGTCAACGGGATTACTTTCCGACTGTCGTTTCCTTATTTCTTAAACTTTCGGGATGAAACTCCGCAAAGTTATTGTACTATCAAAATGTAATTTTTGTACATATTTGTCAACTGTTAAAGACTTCCGGTTTCGCCGGAAGTGACCTCAACATTGGATTTTTAAATGGAATACCCTGTATATTTTTATTTTTTCAGAATCTACAGATCATTCTGCATAGGACTGTATAATTTTTATAAAATTTTTCGGTAATTTGGTATTTTTAGAGCTAATTTTAATTTTTGATCTAGCGTGCCATGACCGACTTAAAATCACTTCTCAGGTCATAAACAATTGCAGAAAAATACATAGACGATGTTTTACTTATTAATTTGTTTTATTTAAGACATTAAAGTTGACCAATTCGATTTTGTTAATATTACTCGAAAATTTTAAATGGAACTACCACACTTTCATAACGTTATTAGATGCATTTTTTTAAAACGAGTCTAGTGATGTATCACATTGCCGAAATGTTTCGCCTACTTTTTTAGAAATCATTATTCTTGCTATTACATTATAAATACTGTATGAATTAAAATACGCCAAATTCATCACGTATGCCGTGGAACAAAATAATATGGTCGCTTTGGAATTAAATGAATAATGCCAAGTCCTGAATTTTTACAATTATTAGTTTCCATTCTTGTGGTTATGACTTACATCAATTTTACCTGATTTTGCGCTTTAATTCGAGTTTCAATAATTATGTTAACCAAAAGCGAGCAAGTAGATATTCTTATAAGTTACGGTCAGTGTGGCAAAAACGCAGCAGAAACTGAACGAACTTAGCGAGACGAATATCCAGAACGCCTTCACCTCCCATAAAGGCAATATATTATTTATTTGATCAGAAAAATGCGCGAAGAACCTGCAGATCATCTATGAATATTGTATAATAAATGAATACATAATTTTTGATCTAGCGTGCCATGACCGACTTAAAATCACTTCGCAGGTCATAAACAATTGCAGAAAAATACGTAGAGGATGCTTATCTTATTTATTTGTTTTATGTAAGCCACTAAAGTTGAAACTCGAATTAAAGCGCAAAATCAGGTAAAATTGATGTAAGTCATAAGTACAAGAATAGAAACTAATAATTGTCAAAATTCAGGACTTCGCATTATTCATTTAATTCCAAGGCGACCATATTATTTGTTCCACGGCACACGTGATGAATTTGGCGTATTTTAATTCATACAGTATTTATAATGTAATAGCAAAAATAATGATTTTTAGAAAAGTAGGCATTGTGATAGATCACTAGACTCGTTTTAAAAAAATGCATCTAATGACGTTATGAAAGTGTGGTAGTTCCATTTAAAGTTTTCGAGTAATATTAAAAAAATCGAATTGGTCAACTTTAATGTCTTAAATAAAACAAATAAATAAGTAAAACATCGTCTATGTATTTTTCTGCAATTGTTTATGACCTGAGAAGTGATTTTAAGTCGGTCATGGCACGCTAGATCAAAAATTAAAATTAGCTCTAAAAATACAAAATTACCGAAAAATGTTATAAAAATTATACAGTCCTATGCAGAATGATCTGTAGATTCTGAAAAGTTAAAAATATACAGGGTATTCCATTTAAAACTCCAATGTTGAGGTCACTTCCGGCGAAACCGGAAGTCTTTAACAGTTGACAAATATGTACAAAAATTACATTTTGATAGTACAATAACTTGGCCGAGTTTCATCCCGAAAGCTTAAGAAATAAGGAAACGACAGTCGGAAAGTAATCCCGTTGACACCCGGTATATATTTATCTATGCCTTTAATCTTAAAACTTACTTGTGAAGAGTTGTCTTGGATCGCTGGTTTGTTGTTTGTTTCTTGTCAAATAAACACAAATAACAATTTTTCGACATAATGCACAAAAAAACATAAATCAGTACAAAGAGAATGCCAAAAAATAAAAAATATTCAAACAAAGATAATGATAACAATAAAATCCACACTCGAAACTCGAAATAGGTTAACGTAGGACGCGAAGCGAACGTTGTCAAATGTCAAATCTGAAGCTACGATTCTGATTGCTTGAAAGTGGGCGCATGTGTACAAGATATCATTTTACCTACGGTACCGCCATATGTTGCTGTCTCGTTTTGATTTCGTAATTTTCGATACTGCACACGCAATATATCCGTATTATATATATGGATATTGCGACCATCGCCTTCGGCTCGGGTCGCAAACATCACATTCGTGTATAAAAGGTGACTTCACGCACTTGTTACACAATATACTATTTTTTACTTTTATAAATTACAGTTATCATAAATCTAATGAGATTTTTTTTTCAGTGCCAAAGTCTGGGCAGAAGCTCCTATCAGAAGTGATATACTGTGTAAACCAGTTAAACAGATGATGGCATATAGACTATGCGAAGTTCACTTTGAGGAAAAATATTTTTCGAAGATAACCTCTGCAGGAAAGAAAGCACTTGGTACCTGATGCAATTCCATTGGCGTAACTACCGTAAGACAAGTAAGCGCAATGCGTTGGGGCCCACAAGGCTTGGGGGCCCACTCGTCCGGTGCCTAATATTGAAGGTTTCTGTCAACTAAACCTAGGAACACCTTTCTGTTAAGCAAGGATTATTTTTTATTATGTTCTGCATAATTTAATACCTAATGAAAAATTTGACACCATCAGCGTCGCGACACCCGGCAGTCGCCGATCAGGATTAGGCCTGATTTGATTCGCAGTGAGTGCCGGCGGCTTTTGGTTTGACATCCCGGGAATCCCGTTTTGTTGACATTTGGCTCTATTTTTATAAGTACGTATTCTAATTAATTCCGATCGGATAAAAAATAATTTCTATCGAATCGGACGAAAAACTATACCTGTCCGATGTGTTTTCTCACCGCAAAAGTCATGACTCCAGTATATTGTATTCGTTGCTTGGCAACTTGCAATAAGTGTACGTAAAACATTTCCTTCCTAGGCCGGGAATATAACATTTCTGCCATATTTAAACAGCTTGTTTGTCAGATCTGACGTTTATTTATACGTATTATAATTAATTCCGATCGGATAAAAAATAGTATGTGCAACTCGTAGGAAAAGCACATTCCTGGACCCCTGTGTTGCTGGCCTCGGCTGCGCCTCGTCGGGCAATTACCACCATCGTCCAAGAATGTTTTGCTTTTCCTACTAGTTATACAATATTCGATTGTGTAAGACGTATAGGAAAAGCACATTACCCGGACTCCTGTGTTGCCAAGAGCATTACCTTACCATTAAGTTATTGTTATAGTATTTGATCTAATCTTTTCTACGTTTTAGAAATGAGTGACCCCAAAAAAAATATAAAAGCGCCCGCAATTAAAAGAAAACTAAAAAAATAATTAGAATTAGAGAAAAATTGTGAAAATGTTTTTTTTTCGACGCGATGACATTGGGGACAATAATTCTATTTCTCAAGACGATGATCACACAGAATATTTGATCGGTATAACAAAACTTCAGGTGGCTAAACCACAGCGACATCAGCACAAGCAACCTAACTTTTCTCTGTGCTAAAACTAAAAAGTTCGATGAAGCTGAAATATCGTCAGACGCCGCAATATCAAGTAAAGACACAATACTCGCAAGTGATTTAAGTCATTTTGTTAATAAACCATTACGATGTGAATATGTAGAAACATTTAAAAAAATTGAGCTTTCAAGTAAAATTAGGGATGAAAGAATAGAAGCTGGGCGTATGAAGAAAAGTATGCTAGATTTTGAGATGAGTTGGTGTTCTTATCTATTAGGTTACATTATGTGTTATCAGAAGTGAAATTTACTTCCAAAGCTTTACAAAAAGAAACAATTGCTTTGGACGAAGCTAGTTCTGTTTTACTAAGAGCATAAAGCAATGTGGGAAAAATACAGTCAATGCTATAATGAGGTTCTAAAAAAAGCATGAACTGGCCTGAAATGGTACATTCCAACTAATTTTAAGAGTAAGCGGCAAGTTATTAAAAAAAGGATTTGATGAATTAGTTTTAGATCATCGTTTTAATTTCAGGAAACATTTTTATCAGCTATTGATTGACATTATACAGTCTCAGTTAACAACTAGATTTACAGGGTTAAATAAGGTAAGTGATATCTTTTTGTTTTTGCAACCTAAAAATCTCATAGATTCAACAAAGTCTAAAATCCTTAAGAGCTACAATCAACAAAAATATTCTCAAAGCATATTGCAAAATTTCTCTTTTACAATTTATAAAAACAGAGTTAAATCAAGAAATGACTACAAAAAAATGTTGATTTGAACAAATTTACATTGACCTATTATTACATTTTACCATGCCGATTATATCTGTGTCAGTTGAAACATCTTTTAGTAAACTGAAACTAATTAATAACTGTTTAAGGAATCAAATAATATTTCTTACTTCGTTAATAATAATTATAATAAAATATAATAAAATAAATAAATAATAATAAAAGAAATATTTTGATGTTATATGTAAAATAAATAAATTAAAGCTGGTTGATTTATTTTTATTTAGTATTTGTGACTGAAAGGGGGCCTCCTTATGTATTTTGCGTTGGGGCCAAAAAATTTTAGTTACGCCATTTTGCAATTCCTACAATATTTGGTCAAAATCTACTACGGGCATTTGAGACAAGTCAAGATTCATCTCAGGAAACACCAAAGAAAATCAAAAACCTTCCAGGTAAATCTTTATAACAATTATTCATTGATTATAAAATAATTGCAGTAATAGTATTGCTTCTAATGGCACAAACTGCTACACCTATTTTGTTTGTGCATTATGACTGAATTTAGCAACAGCATTTTGAATTCCATGAGTAGAATAATTTTATTGGTTGGATTTATTAGTTACGAGTGAGTTACAAAACAGTAATTACCCTGATAGGTAGTCAAAATTCAGATTTTTCTCCTCATCCTATAATCAGATTAATTCAATAAACAATATGTACTAGAAACACTACCTGGTTTTATGAGTCATGTACCCAACAGAAAGTACCTACTGGTCACATAAATAGTTCCAGTTTTTATCTGAGCTGTACTAATTGAAATTTGTCAGACACTTTATTGGATCTAACATATTGTTTGACTGCAATTAAATAGCCTTATGCTTGTTGTTAACACTGTATCAACAATATTTTCATTCTCATTATCACTTTCAGGTCCTAGTGTTTCAAAAGATGAAGAAACAAAATGGGTGAATTTGGATGATATTTAACCAATGAACTTAAGAATAGATAATCGTGTTCTACCTCCTCACCTTTCACCAACTACATAATATATGCTGAAAAGCTGCAATATCAACCAGGACTACACAATAAATTAGTATATAAGGCCCTTGATATCAAAATGAAGACAATGACTTATAAGGATAAACACTGCATCCATTGAATCGATTGTAGGCACTCAACTAAATGGTGATAAACTTCGTACTATTTATGAAGATTTTATTTTAAATTTAAAGGATATATATTTAAAACAGGAAGGCATATTAAGTGACAGGCTCGAGTTTTATTGGTCTGACTAAATGGAGGTGAGAATATGTTCTATATTTTTGAACCATGTCATTTAATTAAGGTCACCCGCACTAACTTAAGGCAGCACACCTTTTACTTTCAAGGTAGAAAAACGACTTGGTCATTTATTAAATAATGTGGTAAAAAGCAGTTCTACAGATGTGCATCTGTGCATCACTAATTTTGAGCTTAATCCCATAACTTTTGAAAAAATTAGAGTGAGTTATGCCGCTCAACTTTTGAGCCACTCAATTCCTAGTTTGGGTGCACTTCCAAATGAAGCTTTTGTAATAATTGAAATTGTAGAAAAATTTTATAATATTTTTGTTATCTTGAACTCCTTAATTATCATTAAATAATTCTTATAAATTTAAGAATGTATTTGACATATCTGATTCATAGTTGGAATTTTTAAACGAGGCTTTGGATTTTTTGTCAATTTTAAACTTAATAAACAAAAATGGTCAAGATTATTAAATGATGGTCTATTACAATAAGAAGTCTTCTCAGTCTATGGCAAGCACTTTTAAACTGTGGGTATAAATATCTTAAAATCAGATTGTTTAGAAAATTCTGTAACGCAGCAGAGAGGCAATTGCATAAATCCCACATCAATACAGTTTCAAAGTAGTGCCTTTAGAAAATTATTTGTGCAGAATTATTTCCACTAAAATCACATGAATTGTAGATAGAATTTAGATGATGTTCTCATTAGTTTAAAATCCATGGACGTGGTAGAAATTATTAATAAGGAGACGGAAACATCAACTGCAGCAATTTGCTTGCCTGATTGCAATTACTGTAAAGAAACCATTCCACCACAGAATGCTTTCTATTATGTCCGTGGATATTTGATGGAAATGTGTCTGGAAGTACATTCATGTGACATTTGCTATGCTTTTAGCATGGATGTAGACAAACTTCTGTGGCATTTTAAAGCTTTTGATGCAACCAGAGGTACTTTTGGTGGTTTATCATCACCACCAGAAAGTATTTTCAACTCGCAGTTTGAGAACATATTATGTACAGGAGTACAGGCGAAAAAAAAATTCTAGCTATCTCCTGAATATATTTGAAAATGTACAATTTCTCCATCCCTGTTCAAATTTTCCCCAGTTGTTTGTATTAAAACTATTTATAAGACTAAAAATATTTTATTCTTTAAAATTTAATAATAGACATCTCAAATGTAATAGTTCTGATAAAAAAGGCATTCGGAAATTGAAAATCCTATCACATGTATAGTTGATAAAAATTATTGCATTTTTCATTTCATAAAAATTTACTCTGATTTATGAAAACTTATGTATGTAAATAGTAGCGTTTAAAGCTGTGTGTGTTCTCTTTAAGCAAAAGAGTATTGGCAATTTTTTTTAAGTTATCTGATCTAGATATGATAATTTGTGCTCATAGATTTGAGTAATATTGTTCTCATATTTATTTTTGTATGGTTTATTAACAGGGTTATGTAACGGTAAATTGTTACCGTAAAGTTTAAAGCTAGTATTGTTTATATGATAGCAACCACTAATTTATTATAAGCATTATTATATTCGTTATGTCTTATTAGTATATGTAGGTATAATTAAATAATAATAAATATAATGCACAGCGACCTTTAACTATAAATAATTAAAAGCATTGGCATTACGTGGTCAGTATTGAGTCCTAGATTCTGTTAAGTTAATCGAAGTTCATGTCCTTGTTCAAATTTTATCCCTTAAAATGCTTCTGCTAGGAATTTTACCGAGTATATATGTTACAGTGTAAATAGAGTACCGAAAAGGAGGAGGATCGAACAAGGTCGGCGGGAATGAAGAGTTGGTGCTATCTTACTCTTAAACAAGGGAGGCTGCCAATGTTAGACCATCAGTCAGTAGCATTATAAGATCCTTTACACAAATAGTGCACTATATAAAAATCGGCCTTTCCCATTGGTCGATTCGCATGGCCCTCCGCTCGCTTCGCTCGCTACGGGGGCTCAAGAAAAGGAAACTAACCAGGTGCTAACCCAATCTAACCCAAGACATACCCAAAATAAAGAAAAAAAGCTGTTTAGAAACATAATCTTAAAAAAAATAATAAAAAAAAGCAACGGGGTTCGAACCCGCGTTTTCCAGGTGAGACCCAAAGATCTAAACCTCTACACCACTAGAGCTCTTGATAGAAATCGATTGCACCACGCAGACATATCGTAATACGAGATGGATTGACCAATAGGAGAGGTCGATTTTTACATAGTGCACTATTTGTGTAAAGGATCCTTAAATGCCAGTCAGTAATAGTTTTTTTTTCGAGCCATGCCCTATAGAGGACAAAGTCAGTCATCCCTCCCTGGGATGGCTTAGTATTGCTTTTATATGGTAATTTTTTATTTTTGGTTGTACCTGTATGTCAAAATTTGTTTATTAAACATTTTTAGTTGCAATTCTGCCGAAATCTACGCCGCAAATTTACTTTCAATAACCTTTGATTAATAAACATTGTTAGACTAGTGAAAATTGTTGTCTTTTATTCAAATTACATTGTCTTCATAAGAGTGGGTGTAAGCGTTAAAATCCCTTGAGACAACTGGGGTAAGTGAGTTCTCCTGACCCTCCTCAGCCTACTGATAACAGTTAATTAATAAAAACTTTTTGTTTGTGATGTTGCTCCACCTTTCAAAGGTTCAAAAAATGTACCCAATACTTTTGTAAATATAACTTATCGTAATTTAAAGAAATGGAGTACTATTAATAATAACAAGAAGTTGCTGAAACTAGTATATTAAGAAATGTCTATTGAAAAACCTCTGCTACACCTCTTCAATAACTTCCAAACCAGGCGCGTGTAAGCTCAAAACGCTTTATTTAGGTTAAAAATTGACACTGCAACTTCTTAATATGATAAATGAAATCATGAAATACATGGGTTTATTTTTCTCTCAACACACCCTCACTAAAGGAAACTAATTATTTAAATAAAATTCCAAGAAAATATTGAGATTCCTTTATCAACAAATCGTAGAAGAAGTATAAGTAATATATATATTTATGATGAAAGCTTTCAGAAATTATCATCGACAAGGGTGGCAGGAAGTAGGAAAAACGACTAAAAAAGCTTTAAATTTTACTGAGTGAGATTCAAATATGAAACTTGGGCAATTTTCACTTCAAGTTTTTTATAGTGTAGTCACAGAGTCGCTTCCTTTCGAACCACTTCATGGTTTGAGCAGTTTACAAATATGGTGTGCAACTGTCATCGGCTCTGCCGGAATCGGTCCCATGAACATCAAAGGTGCCGACGACGCTTTATCTCGCTACTCGTTGGTTTGTTATACTCGGGTATGACTTTTGTGTGGTAAAAGTATTGCGGTGTTTAATTATGGAGCAATATACTGTTGAAAAACGTTTGTTCTTAGCGAAAACTTATTATAAATATGGAGAAAGTGTTGCAGAAACGGTTAGAAAAAGCCGTACGGAATTTGGTAGAAATAATGTTCCATCAAAAACGGCTGTTGCGAATGCGAAATTTATAAAAAAAAAATTGAGAAAATTGGTACCGTGCAGGATGCAAGAAAGCGCGTTTGCCATTGTAGTAGTCGCTCTCCTGAAAATATTGCTGCTGTAAGCTGTAAGGCAAAGCGTTGCCGACAAGAACATCAATTCGCCATCGAACGCAGCAACTTACACCACGCTTACACCTCAAAATAAGTACGACTGTGCATAACATTTTAACCAAAGATCTTCATAAAGGCCTTTAAAATACAATTAACGCATATATGAAAGCCACTTGATCACGAAGCACTGCGTAACTTTGTTAATTGGGCCTTACAAAGAAATTTACATAAACGCCAATAGCCTTGATCCAGTAATATGAATTGCACCATTATCTTTGAAAATATACCATAATTTCGAGCTATATGCATATATTTAATACTACTATATCGTGTGTCAAGCTTGTTTACTATGGAACTGCAGTTCGCAGAGGATGTACTTGTCGCACTTATTGCACTTGCTTGATGTGTACTTTGGTTAATTTGCGCATGAGCTAGCGAGGCAAATAGTATAGTATATTTCACATATTAAAATCATAAATATGGTATGTACGTTTTGAAATCCAAGTCAGTGTGAAACGCCCTCATCATAAATTAGTATTTATGTTAGCAATATAATTTAGGAAATTTATTTGTCGTATAATTTTAATTATATTCCAAAAATGAATAGATGTTTGTGGTGGATAGAAATAATCGAAAAACAACATATGATTACAAAACAATATGAACCTTAGTTTTCAAACGGGATTTAACTGCAGGTATTCATTTATATATTTTTGGGTTAAGAGGTAAATAAAACATGATATTATCACACTTCAAATTTTATTGCCCCTTAAATAAAATAATGTATTTTTGTCTTATATTATAGGTATTCTTCTTTAGACGACATTTGTTTGGCTTCATGGAAAAATCTCACATTTCTCTACAAATCCATAATTAATTTACATAATTGTATTCTATGATTGGCATCTTCACTACAAATTCACACCGACAAATTGTCCAAGTTTGAAATAACAATAAACAAAGTAAGTATAGGCATTTGAGTAAAGTACAAAGCAAACAGTAAACACCAAAATGAACGACTGTAAACGGCAACAAACAACAAAAACCTCGAAATAACAATAAACAAAGTAAGTATAGCGATTTGAGTAAAGTACCAAGCAAACAGTAAACATCAAAATGAACGACTCACAATGACTTTAATACTGTAAACGGCATATATTTATTAAATATATGGTAAACGGCAATAAACAACAAAACAACAAACCAGCTGACAATTCGGCGCTCTATACGACCACGCACACGTGGAGGCGATCGATAATCGAAGGGGCAACGCTTATTGGTTGAAATAATTGACTTGCGCTCAACGCTGAAAGTACACATCGATCATTCTATCTCGTTTTGATTTCTGACGAATTTTGGCTCGACTCACGATATAGTAGTATTAAATATATGGCTATATGCACCATTATTCAACGACGGACGACGGATAGTTGGCAGCGCTGCGCCACGGCACATATAACCACCAGCAATGGCTATGTTCATCGGCACTTAGCATATGACGCTAATGACGCTATCGCTTCTAAGCGCTAACATTTCCGTTGATCGACACGACACTCTCCTTTGCGGAAAAGTCTACTGTCAAAATCAAAAGACGTTCTTCATAACATAACCTATTTGTTTATTTTTTCGGTTTTTAAAAAATAGTTTCTATAACTATACGTTTGTCAGCTCGGCAACATCTAGTTAAATTTTACCGCTTTTCGAATTCCTAATAGTAATTTCTCCAAAAATCGCTTACTTTTATGCAGTGTTGCCATTCGTAGCGTTGTCGCGAAAATAGCGACTTTTTGATGACTGTGCGACATAGCGGCGATTTACAAAACCAAGCCTATTTGTAGCGACTTTTTCGAATTTTGAATTAAGTTAGGAAGAACTTAGGAAGTTTTGTTAATCACTGTTTTGCGATTTGGAATTATCGTATTTATCTTGATATTCAAATTATAATTGAGGACCGGGAGCCACTGTCATGTCTGCTCTATCGGCTCGGCTCGGCTCGGCTCGGCTCGGATTAGATCGCATCAGTTGTGGTCCGGGACTTCCCCGAAATCGATCGTTCTGGTCAAAACCTTTTGTTTTTATTCCATGTTCCATAATTTGTGGGTTCGTCTGCCTAAACGCAATTTAGTGCATTTACCTTCTGCTATAGGCAGTATACTTTATACCAACTGCTAATCAATCTTTAACTAATACATGATAATCAAAATACAACAATGATTGGTTTTGTATTTTGTCCAACGTTTTTTTTTATTGGGTAGTGACTAATTAAATTAGTTTTTGATGTGTTGTGTGTTATGTTGTTAGTTTTAGTGAAAACCCTATTTTGTTTCTCCTACGTTTTTATTAACTATTTCTCCCTTCCAATTTTATGCAGCAGAATAAAAAATCCTATTCTGTAAAAAACAACGCGTGTTTTTTTTTTTTAGTTTTTTAGGATACGACGCCTCTGTCTGCTTCAGAAGAAAGTAGCGACAAAGTAGCGACTTTTCACACCAGATTGCAGCGATTTTTGGCTTTGCCGCTCTGGCAACACTGCTTTTATGTTTATGTTTGAGAATTATGTTGTTGCCATAACAAACAACGTCCCCACTCACGGTCACTTAATTGACCGTGGTCCCCACCAAAGACATTTAACCTGAAGAGACGGGACAAATGGTTCTTTGTTTTCCCCCAACATTGAGGCACATTAGACCGGGGGATAGTGACAGATTTTGGGACACGATTTTACTCAGTATGCCTTTCAGAGGACAATATTATCCTTATATCTTCATGATAATAATGCATGAATCAAAGAGTCCTCTTGGGTTCTTCATATTAAAAAATTATTCATCATTTGTTCGAAAACCATGTGTTTTGGTACGATTTTAATCAGGCTGCCATGTGCTCTGAAATGAAATTCAAAATAAAAATTCCTCGTAAAATCATTGGCATACCGTTAAGGTGGGCCCGAAGGGCTGATATGGCCACGTGAACTTGTATTTGAATAAGGAAATTTTCCGTGTTTTTAAACAGGCTGCCACTGATAAGTATATATGTTCTTGTTACAAAACTGCTTAAAAAAAGATGGCATACCGATTGCGTATGCCCAAGTACTGTTTACATTGCAACAATTTTGTACAGCTATGGAATAACATTCTGTGATTTTAGTCAGTATGCCATTCTATTTTCATACAGTTAATGGTAACGTATGATGTATATGATATGGGCATATCGTTTGAGAGGGTAGAAATTATAGGCATACGCAAAAAACATTGCAAAATAGAAAAAACAAATTCCGTGTTTTTAAGCAGTATGCCGTTTTGTTTTTATTATAATCATGGTATATGTAGATGGAATAACAAATGGCATACCGATCGATAAGGCCCAAGCTTGTTGAAAATATTTAAAAAAGATGCAAATATAGAAAAAACCAGTGTAAGAAAAACGTAACATTTTTATGTTTTTAAGCGGTATGGCTTTCTGTTATTATTATAATCATGGTATATGTAGGTAGAATAACAAATAGCGCACCGATTGATGAGATCTAAAGTGTATAAAAATAGAGAATAAAAAAAAAGAATTTATGAAAATATACTTTATTGGAAATCGATCATATAACATAATTATTGAGTAATTTTTTTTCCATCACTCCACCATATCTATTTCGAAGCTTGGTTCTTCGTCGCTAACATTCTCCTCTTCTTGTGTGACTTCGATGTCGATTTTATCATCTTTCTCATCAATGAAGCCGTCAACATCATAGTCTTCTTCATCATCATCATCATCATCCAAGGCTGCGATCGATTCGATGTCATCTTGCCAGTCCCTTTCATGATCTGTAAATAATCATAGGTATTTCACATATTAATGAGAACGTTAAATAATACGTGTAAATGACAAGTGACGGTTGTCATTTCTTTTTGTATTACCTTCTGTAGCGTTCGGTTCAATGAAGATTTCATGAACGAATTGCGGAACCTCGTTGCCTTCAAACCAATGGAGGGTGTACGTATTATTCGGCTCTATCATCCAGCCAAATTCCGTCGGATTTAAGATGCTTGGATTTGACAAGTGCGAAGTGCTTCACATATTACCAATACATGTCGTACGCAATATGTCTTATTGGAGTTCTCTATTGCATGGTGGTAGAATGCATGCATTGAAATTCAAGAGATTTTTTAAAAAAGTTTCGGTGCTATCAAGCATGCTATAATTACAGGTAAACAGATGAACTCGTGCCTCATTTACAGTCGTACATTTCTAAGTCCGCTTTTTGATATTTTTCGGGTTTTATTGTGAAAAAAATATGAATTTTTCACTGTAGTGTTTGATATGTTTCGTCCTTATTTTCAATGCATTGATATGTAAACTGTTGCCGCTAACATACTTGGTTTCTAAAAAAGTTCAAATTTTAAGGATACAGAGGGGCAATATTCACTCATATTGAATGAATATAAAGCAAAAAGAGCTTAACAAAAAAAGGTCGTGTGTAGCACAGTACACGTGTTAGAAGTGAATACCTCTTTACCGAATTGAGCTTAATAACATTAAGCTATGAATCCAAATACACTGCGAATATATAATAGAAAATCTGTTATAGTGTAAAATGCGTGAGAGTCTTCTAGAAGTCCGATTCAATCGCGACTCGAACAGTCAAAATTATCGATTCCATAAGAGAGAAAGGGTCATGTACTTACTTTATCTCTTGAGACGAAAATTCCAAAGCTTGTCGTTACGCGGGCTTGAAACATCACTCTCATGCGGCTAAAGAAGTATTCACTTCAAAAAGCATCGAATTTATCTCGGCTCTAAAATGGCAATGCATTCTACTATCTTTAATTTAAGAAAATTTTGCAAAAAACGGGTTTAAAATTTAAGATGGCTATTACGCCCCCTGGCGGTCATTTTGAAAATTTAAAAATAATTTCCAACATTTTCTCTTGGCCGCTTTAGTCCTTTAGTCATACATTTTGTTACCGTAAGTCTTTACGACAATTACTTTTCCAGATATAGCCGAATGCCATTCTTAGTTTGCAGGGCCTGTTTTACCATTAGGCCCATTAGGCCAGGGCCTAGAGCCCAAACACAAGTGGGGCCCAAATGTGCAGCATAAAAACTACATAATTATAACAATATTTTTTTAAATATACATTTCCTCCAAAAAAGATCAGGATACTGTTACGCTATCTTTATAAGTAAGTGGGCGTATGAAACAATTTTGACGGTAAAAAGGCACTTACATAGTTCAGCATTTTACAAAATTAAAGTAAAGGCGAAAAAATGAGTAGTTAGTGTATAGTCCCAAATCTGGCTGTGTTTACTCTAAAAGTGTTAACTTCAGTGCGAGCTTCAGTGTATTTCTGTTATTTTAAATATTATTTTATTTTTACTAATTTATGCTTTGGTTCAATAATTTTTTTAAAATCTTATTTCGTGTTTCTTTTCTAGTTTTTCTAAAATCTGTTATTTTTTATTAAAATTAATGCAAATTTATAAATAATAGAAAAGCTTAATTTAAATCTGAATAAAAAACTACATTATAATCAATATTTTTATTTCGAAATCGAAACAAAAAAAGTCAAGTGGGAGCCGAAGTCATATTGGGGCCCGAAAATTTGCTAGGGCCTAGGGCCCAACTCCTTGGAAAATAGGCCCTGTTACTTTAGTTTGGGTTAGTAGCTACCCGGTACTAAAAGAAAGAGAAATCGTGTTGTATGTAGCCCACTGCCTCCTACTTGACGAGCTCTGATAGTGCATCATGCCATGTTCTTGCGGTGCGGGCGACCCTGTTCGATTCCCGTCAGTAACAAAACTTTTTTTTACATTTTTTAATATGATAAACCCTCACAACTTGTATGTCGCTTTTATTTTAACAAAGTAAATTACTAACTTTAATTATAAACCAATTAAAAACACGGTTTTTTCCTAATTTATAACAATTTTTTATATGGAAAACTCGCCCAACTCGTATGCCGTTTCTTATTTCACCTAGATATACCATGATTATAATAAAAACAAAAAGGCATACTGCTTAAAAACGCGGATTTTTTTTCCCTATATTTGCAACTTCATTTTCATTTTTTAATATGACGAACCCGCACAACTCGTATGCCATATTACATATCAACATTTTAGGATACAAACTTAATATCACAACAAATTTTGTACTGACTAAAATCACAGAATGTTATTTCATAACTGTACAAAATTTTTGCAATGTAAACTGTACTTGGACATACGCGATCAGTATGCCATCTTTCCTTAAGCAGTTTTATAACAAGAACTTGTATACTTGTCAGTGGCAGCCTGTTTAAAAACGCCGAAAATTTCCTTTTTCAAATACAAGTTCACGTGGCCATAGCAGCCCTTCGGCCCCACCTTAACGGTATGCCAATGGTTTTCCGAGGAATTTTTATTTTGAATTTCATTGCAAAGCACATGGCAGCCTGATTAAAATCGTACCAAAACACATAGTTTTCGAACAAATGACGAATCATTTTTTAATATGAAGAACTCAGGACGACTCTTTGATTCATGCTTTGTTATCATGAAGATATACGGATCATATTGTCATCTGAAAGGCATACTGAGTAAAATCGTATCCCAAAATCTGTCACTATCCCCCGGTCTACATTCTATGGTCGATAGATGTAGCGTTGCCAAATTTTAAGTTTACGAGTTACTGTACATACTTTTTTCATATTAAATTATAACACTAAATACTTATTTTCCCCATTTTTGATTCATTAAAAACCGGTTCTGAAGTTCTTACATGTCAATCTGACAATGCCGCTTCCATTGGTTCCGCCTTGTTTTACCCCCAAAATATTTATAGTATGCACGTAGTAAAGTAACTGCACCAATAGATTGAGAGCATTGGAGGTCGACGACCGACGGCTCTTCCCCATTCGATAAGTATACTAACTTGGTAACGTTTCAAAACCAGTGAAGGCACTGCTGCAAATATGTTTTAATAGGCATTTAATAGAAGAAAATAGTTATTAAGCTACTTTCGAATATGTCATTAACCAGATATTTGTCATATTTGTATGTTTTTAAATAAAATTTGTATACTTCAGTTCCTTTTTATTTGTCTCAAAAATAATGAAAAGCAATTTATTTTTAGGCTAGCAGTGGTATGATTTAATTTTTCGTTTAACCATTGAGAGCAGAAAAACCCTGTGTCACAAAAACGTTTAAATCGGGATAAAATTGCGTATTTTTGGTATCTCATAAATTTCTTGTTCAAATTTGAAATTATTCAGGAAATAAGTTTTCGGAAATTTTATTTCATTATTAGCTGCTGAATAGTATATTATGCAATGACCATTCATTGCAAATGTAAGTTGAATATACTTTTTTCTACGACTGCCCTGAAAATAGATAAAAACGCACTAACAACTGCTCTTGAAAACTGGACATTTCAAACATCGTGTGAAAAGTATACTTTGCACAC
>JAEQML010061278.1:0-25964 GCA_016904865.1 Pissodes strobi | reverse complement strand
ATAAATAATACATATATATATATATATAAACTACACATTACGTGGGAGCATTCGCCCACAGGTATTTAAATAGGTATGCAATTGTATCGAAAAATCATAATATTTCGTAATTCTAAAATAATCAATATTTCGAAAGCCGGTAAGTTTTTAATCACGATATATTATACAAAACATATACAAAATTTAATAGAAAATTCAAAATAATTAAAAAATGTTGCATATTACATTTTAAAAAACAAAGTTGGCATGTGCCTTGCTTTCTTGAAACACCATGTATACATTAAAAATATGTAAAAGGAGATTGACTCAATCAACTTATGATCGGAATATTGTTTTCCAATTTTAAAAATAATAGAAATATTTCCATTTATATAGTTATCTGGATCACCCTGTAGATACAGTAATAGAACGTACGTATAACATATTGCATTCACACGGAATTACTTATGTGAGTAGCTACTTCTTTTTAAATAAAAATAACTAGATCAAAAAGTATCTCTCCCTTTATTCCTAGTCTATTGTAAAATGTTGTGTACTGGACAACATTAGATTATTATGTAACTATTCCAGAGTTGCGGATAATGTAGTATTATTTTATACCCTCTGATGTATCTACCATTTTATCAACATATATGTTTGTGGTTTTGTATATTATTTTCTTGATAGCAGGTGTTTTTCAAAGAAAAGAAAAAAGTGTTTAAAAGAGCACTCATCCTCTGAATTTGTATAGGAAACATTTGTATAGGAAAGAACCTGGGATAAAGCAACTGATTTACAAATTATGGAAGATGAAGAGTTTAGAATTACCGATATTGCCAGCATCAAGAACTCTCCAGGATTCCAAAAGCCAGTTCTAGAATGATGAAGGGTCAATTCGAGTCATCTACCGTACGCATTATTGGTGAGTAGAAAGTCGTCTTTCATAATACTTATTCAATTCAGTTCAAGTACTATTTTTAAGTGCATACCAAAATCCAATTTGTATAAGAAAATATTACCACCTTTCAGTCTGGATAGCTTTCCTAACTGCTTTATATACTCGTAACAGATATCTACTATTTAAAACACATTAAACTATATCATAATAATACATTTTACTTAACAGGCTATCAATTTTGCTACTCTGAGTTAAACATGCTGGCCCTTAAACAATGTAGACTTTATCGAGCAGTAAATAGTAAATTTCCATTTCTACGGATCATATGTTGCCTGACGTTTTCATTTCGATAGAAGATATTTTTAAACGATTATTTTATGAAAATTGTCTCTGAAATGACGAGATAGTTGCATCAACATGTCAGTACCAAATCTAAAACTGTGAAATGGTTCGTTTTTCTAAATGCGGACAGCGCGGAAGCTTTCACCATATCATTCTCCTAAGCAGTCTAACCCAATCCAATTTAAATTACAACCATACAGCGAAAATAGTTATTTTCCTAACAACTGTGGAAAATGATACTTTTCCACTCCCGACTTCTGTTGACTCGTTGACTCGAACGACGCGGAGGTGATTTTTCCAGTCCTAGTGCGAAAAAGTGACATTTTTCGATATTTCGTGGTTTTAATAACGCTCATAAAGCACTGTGGCTCTCTTTTTCGTATACTCATAGTTTTAGATATTTGGTGTAATACATACATCTTTGGTCGATAATCTTGAGAACTAGAAGTCCTCGGCATCGTCCCGGGGGATTTTATTATTTTCTATTGTTCACTCCTCTCAATTTCATTTATATCCGTCGTTAACTATAAAAGTTAAACTTTGACACTACTCCTAAAAAAACCTGTTCTTAATGTCTTATGATACAGACATATGCGGCAACATAAAATATAATTTTATAGTTGCCTTAATGTTTACCAAGGTAAAGTTCGCTTTTTTTACTGAGAAAAAACTATAAAAGTTAACAGCTGTTCACAAGGCAGTTGTCTTTACATGACGATGATACACTGTATCTTGAATACAATTTAGGGTTCAGACTTTAAATTAATGTTCGTACTACCAAAGTTTATAGAATTTTTAATTCTGTAAACTTTGGTACTACTAACTAAGCCAATAAGAAGGGAAGGGGCTATAAACTATTACATAAGACGGACGTTATTGGAAAGTCGACAGTATTGATGAGGATGAGAGCACAGGACGCTTGGTCACCGAGAGGTAAATAATCTCTTTATTCAAATTTATACAATTTATGACCCAAGCATTGTGAAGTTTGGTCACTTCGAGGACGCAGCCAACAGAAACTAGTCCAAACTAATCCGAGGTATGCCCGAAATCAGACTTTACCAATTATGCTAGCATATACTAGCTAGTGACGAAATTGCCTCTATCCATTGAACATTAAATATCTTTGGTGATCAAACTACCCGGTTTTTTAAATTTTACGTGCTCTGGTGACCAAAGTGAAAACGCCCGTTTATAAATTCGTGAAAAAATTAAATTCTGAGTGTAATAGCTGAAAAGGCGAACTGAAATGTTCTAATTATAACAAACAATAATATTCCCAATTTGCCATTACAGCAATAAGTTTGTCGGGTAGAACCGATAGTTGCTACGCAATAGAAAAATCGTTCTTATGTAGGCGTGAACCGCGAGAAGTAGGGGAGCATGTGGGAATCGTAGTCAATTATGGAAAACTTCAAAAAACTAGATTAAACTAATTTATTTTTGAATATGTATTTGGCGTGTTAAATCTCATTCAACACCGCTATTAGAAAAAAATAAAGAACATTCATATTCTGTGAAAAAAGTTACTTTGACTCTCATTGCCCACGGCACAGGGTAATGATAATCGCGGTTGGGGGTAATATGAACCAGTCAAGCTTTAGTGCGGTATTGCCAGTACCGTGCAAAAGATAACAAAAGTAATACCTAAAGATTACAGTTCCACAATAAAAAAGTGTAAAGTCATAAGAAAATGAACAAACATACAAAAGTAAAAAGTCTCAGTTTAACATAGTTAAAAGTAAAATGATTAAAGTTTTAGACAAAATTCACAAACGTATTTACTTGCATCATCACATCCTGAACATAGGACGAGATCAGTTTCCGCATGATCTACAACGGTACGAACGCTCATTAGATTTTCCTGTATCAAAGCAAATAATGTCCTCGAGGTCATCATCGCTGTCGTCATCATATAAAATACTCTCATCAACCAAAGACTCTCCCGATATTGATGTGTCTTCATCGCGAAATAAGAATCTTTTTTCCTTTTCATTTTTTTTACCACCTCAATTTTTTCTCAAACTTTGCCTGACTTTTTTTCTCAAACTTTACCTTGGACTTTGTTTTTAAAACCTGTTTTTTTTTGTTTCTTCTTCATATATAGACTTGAACGGAGTGTTGTTTTTTCTGCTTATTTGCTTATTATCTTTGGATATCGTTGACAAAGGTAATGGAGAAATTGTTTCTAGTAAAATGGAAATATCGGTTGGGATGTTCGAAACACAATCTGGCTGAATATTGGGTGCAATATTAGGTGGAGAAACTGCAACCACCAGACTGCTACTTCAGCGTATTGGTGCACTGCTGGTAAAAAGAAACAGATCTGCAGTCTGCCGTTTAAAGCGAAAAGATCGTAACTACTCCGCGCGCGGTAATGAGATATTCGAGTTTAAAGTTTGTGTTTCTTTTTTTACCGTACCTTTATTGGTAATCGTTTTTTGAGGGTTTTTTGTGTGTTTTGGATCCAAGCAAGGTTACAAGCTTCTATTCCAATGAAAAAACAACGAACAAATACGCTACTAAAGCTAAGAAATCACATACGGTTTACTCGCAAAGGAAGTCATCGGAGAACTGCTCGAGTCTCCCAACAGAAGTGTAGGCAACACTTCATATTTACAATGCAAAAAGACAATGTGTGTATGGTATTGAATGGGAAAAAGTCCTTTTGAATCACAAGAAAATTTAAAAGAAGAACAAATAATGCAATTTTAACTAAAACGAACATTTTTTAATTGCGCAAATAGGAACCTGATACAAAAAAAATACAAAAACCTGCTATTAGGCAAGCAAAAAATAAATGCTCAACATTCATTGCACAAATAAGTACAAGAAAAAAACTAATAATCCTCTTCTTGTTATATTTCTCAAAGGTAAGTTCTGCCAAAAAATTTTCCTATAGCATCGCTAAGATGGTCATCAAGTTTTCTTAAAACAACAAAATAACTTGTTTTCTGCATATGCAGGGTGTTCGCGTGTAGATGCTTACTATTGCTATCTCGGTTAATATTGAACCTACGAAGTCGGTTAAATTACCAAACTACTATCATTTTTTCCGCTGATTACAGCGCTGAAAACAGAAAAACAATTGCGCTTCTAATTTGCGAGTTATTTTCGGAAATTGTCTTTTTTTAATTAATGGAACACCTTTTTTGCATATTTGTATTACACGAAAAATTCCTGAAAATTATTTGAAATTCCTGTTACATTTAACCTCAAACTTAACCTCTAGTTAAATCTAAAGTTAGTGTCAAACGATAGCTTATGAAAAACTAAGATAGAAAGTGTCATAGCATTTTAGTCTATCTTCAGCCGTTTAGATTTCATAAACCGTTGAAGATAGGTAAAGGAGATTATTAATAAAATATGTCCAAAATTTTTCTGGAATCCAAATATGCAAAAATATACAGGGTGTTCTATTTAAAAAAGACAATGTTCAAAAATACCTCGTAAATTAGATACGCAATTGTTTTCTGATTTTAGCATCGTAATCAGCGGAAAAAATACTAGTAGTTTGGTAATTTAACCGACTTTGTATGTTCAATATTAACTGAGATAGCAATAGTGAGCATCTTCAAGCGAACACCCTGTATATTTCTTCAACTAAATTAAACCAAACAACTAAAAACTAAATCAATCTATTTAAAAAAATCTACATTTTGTCAAGATCATGGCTGGTATATTCTCTGCTCGGATTATTCTTATTATTTCCTTGTTGAGCCAAAGCTAGTACCTATACGCTGACATCTATTGTACAATAAGGACATCTTATAAGGTTTCTAGTCGGATTTTAATTCCCCATCGAATTCAATTGAATTAAAACTCTACACAACCATAAAAAACAATGCGAGAATATAACGAAGCATCCACTGCCTTTGAACGGCAGGCAGACAATAAACACCCCTGCAAAGCAAAAAGACGGTAAGTCACGTTTACAAGGGGAAAAAACCGTAACTGTGCGCGTCGACTGCCTCGATACGGTCTTTTCGCTTGGCATTGAGTAGATACGGTATTTTAACTTTGTAGACCATAGCAATTTTGCAGTTACGGTAAATTTAAATAATGACAAAGAAATAGTAAGAATTGAACTACAGTGTTCTGCATTTCTAAGGATATAGTTTGGTCCATTAGAAGTCCAAATATGACAATAACTCAATTTTCATTTTTTTGCAGTTACGGTCTTTTCGCTTTGGACGGCAGTGCTGCACTGCTTGTAGAAGGAACCGGATCCGCTGCTCTGCTTGTAGAAGGAACCGGATCTGCTGCATCATTTGTAGAAGAAACCGTATCTGGTACATCGCTTGTAGAATGAACCATATCTGTAGCACTACAAGGTACTGGAGCTGCCGTGTTTCTAATCGAAAGTATTGAAGAAAGTTCAGTGTGGGAATTTAATTAATCATCTGCTGAAGAGTTGTGAATGAGAAAATCATCTTCGGCAAAAGTCTCTGGGTTCATAGGAACTATACCAGTGTTACGAATGCCCGGTATGGCTTTATCAATTAATGCCACTCTGCCATAAGCCTTTTGGAATAGCGTAGCTACGTCATACGGAGTTTTTTTATTAGGATTTTTTTTATTTTAAGTGAAGGTCACATTCGCGATAATAAGCCCGTTTGAAAGGACGGAAGAAGGTGATATCAAGAGGCTATAAACAGTGCGATAAGTGAGGAGGGATAGACAACATGGTTATTATATGCATCTAGGGTAGTATGACTATTGTGATTGTCTAAAACAAGTAAAATGGGCATGTTTTCCGAAGGTGTCTGCAAAATTTGTGAAAAGTTTAAGCCATTTAATGAAAATATTTTCATTGGCCCATCCATTGTGAGAGCATTCGTAAACAGAACCTAGTGGTCTACCTTTTTCAAGAAGTGGAGAATGTCGCTATCGCGGAAAAATAAAGGAAGGAACGAAATTCCCTGCAGCATTCATAGCACAGATTGCGGTTATAGTCTTACCGCTCTTCCAAGATGTTACAGTACCCACCCTTCTTTTTTCCATTTTTGCTAAAATGTCCTCAGGCTCTTGTACGGTGGTAACACCCGTCTCATTCATATTGTATATTTGATGAGGAGCAAATTTATACTTATCCATGATTGTTTCTAAGTTTGCAAAAAAGCGGTCAACTTCTTTTTATTGAAACCTTGAATTCGGTTTATGCTCGTTGCCTCGGGTTTGCGGATACTAATATTTGGATTTCTGTTTAGAAATTCTTGTAACCAATCAGAACCAGCCGTTTGATTTGCTTTATTAAATACATGAAGAATCTTTAGCTTTTTAGCGCATTGGAAGCAACCCTTCGAAATTGTTTGCTAACATATTAGCAACATAAGAAAATATAGTTTTTGTCAGCATTTTGATTGCCGGCTCAGTAAGTGAAATTGTAAACGTCGATTTCCATATAAAGATAAATAAAGAACGCCGCGCCGGCGCCGTACCAAATGGCAAAATTGCTGTCTGCCAATATTGATAATTTTTTTGGCATATTATGGTACAAGTCACTAGAAGATACAAGAAGTTACAAGTGCAAGTTTCTATAGGTTTGTTCTAGCAGCGATTTCAAACGGTTCCAAACCGTACGGAGTTTGCGCATAGCCATATAAGCGACGCTTATATCGTTATGCGCAAACTCCGGACGGTTTGAAACCGTTTGAAATCGCTGCTAGAACAGACCTATTGTCTAGTTTCGGAGATATGAATTTTTCAAAACCATAATATTTTCTATAGAATGTCAATTTTCAATATTAATACTATTTCAAAAACCAGACATAGGAAATTAATCAAATTGACACGAGCGTAGAGTAATTTGCTTTCAAGTATAACTGAAAAATATGATTCAAATTGGCAGGTCCATTCAAGAATAATTAACAAACATTATAAGGTGAAAAACCTATTTCAACTAAAATTTGTAAACACACCCCCGAATAAAATCCGCTTCGAACTTTTTGTAGCTAATTGCAACACGTTTTTTTTTTAAGATTGAACCCCAAAATTTTTTCCAATTAATTAAAAAAATTGAACCTAGCCCCGGAGAGTCGCGTTACAAAGCCCGGCCCCTGTCGTGGGGTCGTTTGAGCGCCACCCGTTCTAGCCAGCTAAACGGAAAAAGCTCGGCAGGTGTTGTACCGAGTGGCTAGATTCGCTCATAAAATTAACCGGTTCCTAATTTCGAACTATCACAAAAAAGAGAATAATTATCGACCAACTTAAGAAAACACAATCTAAAAATTTAATGGACAGTATATTTGCTACTAAATTCTTTTTTTTTTGCAAACGCAGCAACAATCTATCTGAAGAAAATGGTTATATTAAAAAAAAATGTGGTTGAGTAGACAAAAGAATGTTAAATGACTTAAAGTAATTAATAAAATAAACTGAGTACAATATGAAGATTGTACGTACAGAGACCAATTCAGTTGGAAAACCTCAGTTCTATATGCCTTATCACTAAATGCACTAAACTCTACTTATCAAAGTGATCACTTGGCGCAGACTAAGCTTCTTACAACTAGGTAGGCGTGCGCTAATAGCTGCACTGATGGTGATAATATGCCGCAATGAGCGGACACAATGATTAGATCAAAAAAACTTGAGAAGTTAATAAAAGCACCAGATCAGATTAAAAATTTGGTTAGCTTGATTCATATGATAAAAAGATAAAATTCAGAGCAGTTATCTCTGCCGACTAATTAATGAAATGAAAAATTAATGAAAAGAATGAAGTTATCCAGCCAGCACTTATCTTTTAAAATGAGAAAACAAATCAAAGCAATTTGATTAGCTGGTCCGATAAACCAGTGAATAAATGTAAATTAAATTAATTAAAATCAATGAGCTACCTCAATTCAATGTGTGATTTATATCAATAAAAGTAAGCGAAGATTAAACATAAGACACAATGAAACATAAAACATATACCAAAATCCCGTCGTCGAACTCTGTCGATGGCCTCTAGTGCGGGAACCACAGCAGTTCTTTAACAGAAGTTCTGGCCTAGCAGAAGAAGTTCTGACCCAGCAGAAGAAGTTCTGACACCGCAGAAGAAGTTCTGGCTTAGCAAAAGAAGTTCTAGCCCAGCAGCAGAAATTGGTTCACCAGGTAAACTACTGGCCCAGCAGAAGGAATTGGTTGATCAAGTAAATTTCTGCCCAGTAGAAGAACTTGCAGTCCTCCAAATAAACTCTGGCCCAGCAGAAGGACCCTGAAATAATCCAGTACGCATTAAATGACGCCCCCTTACTTTAATAAAAATCATAGACCCCCTTACTTTAATAAAAAAAAAACATAGACCCCCTCCCTCTTTGCATAAATACATCTTCTTTATAAAACAAATTTTCCCAGACAAAAAAAACCCCATGGACTTACAGTGCAATAAAGCAAATAAAAGAGATATTAAAGTTCCGGCAACTTGAATATAAAAAGATAGATATGAATCACCCCTAAAAGAATATATAACTTCCCCATATGATCAAAATTAAAGTTGCATTAAAATAAAAATTCGGATCAGGTAAAATGGAGTAGATAAGATAACACATGGGAAAAGCAAATGGCGTTATGTGCACAAAAAAAATAAAAGGTAGATAAGCAGTCAATTTCATTAATTTAGGCAAAAATGGTAGCGATATTTACCTCAGATTCGGACTTGAGGGCATATTAGAGGAGATTCGACGGTCTCGGTCTTATGGGACGAACGTGGAAGCCGCTATAAATAATGGAAATAAAAAAAATTTAGCAAAATGGCGGTCAAGTGCTTCATAGGCCACAGAAAAAGGAATCCAGAGAAAATGCTTACCTAGTACAGCTTGTAGAGCCCGAATAATCGGTCGTGTCAAAACACAAACAGAAACGCACGAAAAATCCCCTCAAAAGGGTTGTATTATTTCACAATACGCAAAACGTGCAATTTCTCGCTATACTGGCAAACATTCCCCAGGCGAACAAAACTAGAAAAGACCTCCTTCCGTCGTCCGTCAATTTGCCTTAAATTAAATACTGCGAAACAAGTAGTAATGGGCTGAAAACCTCACGAGTGATTCGATACAAGGAATAATTCTAAGAAAATAAACGCCTTAATTCTCGCTTATTATGGTGATAAATGACGGCGGAAGCCACGAGTAGTGAGCTAAAATTACATTCTTCCAGAAAGGCTAGGAAATGCTCTGACAGAAATAATAAACCTTCAAAAATCTAAACCGAGAATGAAAAACGCGCGATACCTAGCCCATTCCTATTATTTTGCAAAAACCTTACAAAAAAACTGGTCCGCTGTACCGAACGAGAAATATATTTAAGCAGAGGTCCAAAAACGATCTCCGGAACATCAACCTAGGGTTCTCAAAAGGTAATAGAATATTCAAACTGAAATTAAATTATGGTTCAATAAGTCAAATGCAACGTATTTGCAGGCTAACTGAATTCTTTAAAAATATAAATCGCTTCGCTGGCTATTTACGATAATATAATGCAAATCAAGCCAAGTTGACTTAATAATAAGGTACATACATCGCTTATCAACTAAAATAGATAATCACAATCGATTCTAAAAACTAATACGAATATATAACTAATCTATACTTAAAATATAGGTAATTTTACATTGAGAAAAGAGGCAATTTCAAGCGAATTATTAAATTCAGAATTAATAAACCGACTAGTGCAAAATACAGCATAATTTTTGCCTAAATGCGGCATATAAATGAAATTTTAAAATTGGCAAAATCGAACTGTTACATAATAATATTAAGCAATTACTATAAATCTTCCTCAAGTAGTTTTGGCTTCAAAGAGGACTTATTGTCTCAAAAAGGCTGTAAAACAGCAGCTAATATTAAAAACATGAAGTATAAAAACAAATATTTTTCAAAAAAATTAGCGTTTTCAAAGAAAGTCAACACTCTAAAGAACATTAGTCTTGTCATAAGAAAAGACTCCCAATAAAGATATTTATATAAATATGCTAAATTATAGTATTTCAATCTAGTGTCGACCTTTGTGAATGCCTTCCCCTAAAGTACATTGCTTAGTAATGGATATTCCCCTGAGTGGTCGCAGCTCGTGGATAATAGAATATTACTGCTAGGCGTGAATAATGGATATTGCTAAGTTATAGTTATATCTGATAGGCAATATGGATTTAAAACGAAGCGCTCAACAGGAGATCTGATGTCCTATGTAACATCTGGAATTCAACCCTGGAAAAACACGGAGAGTCATGAGTCGTTGCTCTTGACATGTCCAGATCCCTCGACCGGGTGTGGCAACAAACACTCCTGGACAAACTCTCAGCTTATGGCTTTCCACCGGCTTTACATACACTATTGTCTTGTTTTTTGGATAAAATGAGTATTCAGGTCGCTATCGATGGTGTCTCGTCCGAGGCATTTGCCATCAATGCTGGTGTTCCGCAAGATTCGGTTTTGTCTCCAACTTTATTCCTGCTGCACATAAATGACCTACTAAAGCTTACTGAAAACCCCATTTACAGCTATGCAGACGATAGCATTCTTTTATCATCCTTTTTTTCTGACAAACCATTATCATCGGCCACTCTGGGACAACTAAGAAGACAACAGGCTGACTCAATCAATCCAGATTTAAACACAATTCTTGATCCAACAATCTTGTAACCTTCAATGCCAAAAAGACACAGACTGCTGTGTTCTCCCTGAGAAAATCTAAGGGAAACTACCTTGACATCATCCAATCTTTCGCTTCTTGGAATAATCGCATGCACTAACTTTTCATGGGATGAGCATATCCGAGATCTCGCCAAGTGTGCCTCTCAAAAACTGGGTGTACTTTTCCGTGCCAAAAAATACTTCAGCTCCCATCAGCTGCTTACACTCTATAAAGAGCAAATCAGACCTACTCTGGAGTATTGCTCTCACATTTGGAGTTCTGCTCCCAAACATACTCTGGCGCTCTTAGACTCCATCCAGAACCGAGCTGTTAGACTTATTAACGGCGAAACACTGACTCGTTCCCTTCACACCTTGGAACATAAGCGGGTGGTGGGTGATCTCTCCCTTTTTTACCGATATTATCACGGAAGGTGTTCGACCGAACTGGCAACTCTGATTCCCTCCAGTGCCAGCTTTGTTCGTGCCACACGACGAGCTAAAAGCTCTCATCCATATGCACTTCAACAGAGCACACCCAGAACCAGCCTCTACCAAAATGTTTTCTTCTGGCGTGTGACGAGCATCTGGAACTCCTTACCAACCGAATTGTTCCCTGTTGGCTACAGTCTAAACATCTATAAGAAAAGAGTCCATCGGTATCTTTCCTCCTCGCCGTTTCCTACTTGCAGTGCCCATTATGGTATTATAGGCAACGCCTTTGCAAGTGGACTGGGAAAAAGGAAAAGAAGATGTAGTAAGCAAAATATTTAATAGCCATGGAAAAGGCTTTATATTTATAAAGTAGTACTTAATAACTATTCACATCAACCGAATAAGATACCCGTCCAGAAGATTTGAGAACGTATTATTTAATTTTTATATTTCCTTCCTTTCTTTACTTCTTAAAACAAAGCGCAATTTGAATATACTGTAAAAGAAATATAATAAATATAAAACACTTCGCACAAAGAATGCTTAATGAAGTTCATGCTGTGCAAAACTCGATTCCAACCATCTCGCAAATGTTAACCGGAGATAAAAAAATTCGCGCATCGCAGATTGTTTCGTTACATCAAAAACGAATTTTAGTATATTATTAACGCCATATTTCTTTATGATTTGTTACTAAATGGCATGGGTCCTTGTAAGAATTTCTGATCAGATGAAAAGTGGAATTTTTGTACAGTACCGACAGATAGTTTTAAACGAAGTTTTTTCATTCAATATATTCTTCAACTTTAGGCTTTCATTACTTAAAGAATGCAGACATCTAATTTGTGTTTGGTAAAATGCCCTATTCATTGTTCTAGAGTTAGTTTACCGGAATTTAAGGTGGGTGATTGACTACTTAAAAGTCGCGCTTTTCTTAATCTTGTAAAAAATTGACACGTTTGCTACTTAGGCCAACTTTCTATACATAATCTAGTTGGTAATATCGTTGTCTTCAAGAATCTGCTCTTTTCTTTCGTATGTAGGCTTTTAAGAAAAAAATATACTTCTATTAAACTTGCGAAATTAACTTTGATATAGTTATTAGCGTAGAAACTGAGTTAGTCATTGGCCACTAAATTTTTTTTAACAGAAAATAAAATCCACTCTACTTTTCTACGCATTTTTATTTGTAGTTTTTACTACAAAATATAAGAAAAGTTTAAATCATAAACCAAAGAGTTTTTATTCTTTTCTTAAAACAAAAAATGACATAAAAGAAAAACATATCACAAGAAGCAAATAAACATTTTACTTTACAAAAAAAAAGATAATAAACTTAAGACTAACATGCTCTCTATAGCTTAAATAATAACTGGACTATTCTTGGGTATATCAAGAGAAGCAGAACAAATAATTAAATATATTTGAAACAAACTTGGCATGTAAATTTCCCCATTGCTTTGCATTCTATATGATACGCAAGTTTAATTCCTATTTTCGAGCAGACATGTTTAAGGTACACTTAAAGCATAAGCGGAGAATTGTTTCTTATTCTTTCGTATAACAATTTATCTTCTGACGATGGTACCAATAATACATTAAAAATTACCATTATATTTTTATCTGTCTCTTCATATTTTGTTCCTTTCACCTTTTTTTTCAGTAGTATCTTCTAAACATAGTTTACGTTTAACCGCATCAATTTTTAAAACTTCTTGCCATTCATCTTTCTTCTCTATAGGATTGTTATCAGATTTTATATTTATATTTATTTATGATAGTATAGGTATTTTATTTATTTTCTTTGCCCTTAATTTGCTTTGCTTTCACATGTTTCTGCTTTCTTTTGTTTCTTAATATCTCCTTGTCTTCTTTTAATCTCCGCCTTTTCCGGATCTATTTTTTCCTTGCCGAGGAAGTTAATTCAAAAGGAAGGGTTTGGATTTTTTCGCACTTTCTCTCGGGAGTTTTGAGCCACGTAAAGTAGGTTTCGATATTTAGGTTATGTGAAGCAGCTATATTGAAAGCCGAGAAGCCCGAGAGGTTAGTTTGGGTTGTCTCTTATCTATAAAGGTAATTTTTAGTCTCTCGTCTTGAGTCACTTCTGGAAACCCTGTTTGTTTCGGTTCCTTCTTTTTATCGTCGGTTTCAAGATGCTTCTTCAAATTAAGGGTGTCATCAGAGTAGAAACATAAATTCCATCTTCTGTAAATACTGGGAATTCTTCCAAGTTAAGATGTTCTGCACCACTGCTTTCTTTATGTACAACTGCTATGGTTTCTTCCTTTACTTGATAATTTAAATCTTTCTCCGTATAAACAATTATGTTTTAAATCATTTATAACCACAAAGGTGGGGGTGGCAATTAACTTTATATTAACCACTTTAATTAGTGGACTGTATTAAAATAGGGTAGTGGGGGATTCATTCATAGGGTATGAATTGAAACATGTGTTTTAGATATCACGTACTTTAATAATGCAATATTTAATTTACATTAAACATGATTAATATATACAATGATTTTTAACTACTTTCAAACATTCATCCTTTCACATATAAAACTAAATTGGTCCTATACATAAGGTTAACTATTATTAAATGTCTAACAAAACTTCTTTATTATTTAAATCCAACATCAACTTCTTTCTTTACTGAATTTAATTAACGTTCTTTTAATAATTCAACTAACTGCCTTTCCGTTAACACAAAATACCTTGTTACCTTGCTTCTGCAATTCTCTCAATTTTACTTCACCAGGGACCAGGGACATAAGACTTCGAACAGTTGATTCGAATCTCGAGTACAGGAATAGATTTGTCTACTACAAATTTCCAACCGCCATTTTACCTTCTTCTATCTTCAACAGGAGAGACGCTACGAGTGGTATTGTCTCGAGAAAATGCGTTAAAACGCCCAAAGAGTCCTTAATTCAGTGTTGAAAAAAGGAAACACAGAGTACAGCAGATATTTTCTAAATATATGTGCAAACAAAATGAGAAAATGACCCAATATCTTGGCACCGACAGAGCTACAACGTTTTAGCTGCTTTACGAGTGAACGATTATTACTGCACTAAACTGATTTCTCTAGAAGTGGATAGAAAAGCGGGAACGGTGTGGGCGAGTCCATTGTTGCATTTGAGAGGGTAAAAAATGCTCTTTAACGCCGGCGTGCCTCAGGGCGCAGTACATTCACTAACTCTGTTCCTCATCTATATCAATGACCTGCTGACCGAAACTAACAACTCTGTTTACAAATTTGCAGATGACAGTACCCTTGTCTCCCAATTCAGATCAGAAAAACCTTTACCAGCGACTGAGACTTATCACCGCAGACAGGAGCAGATTACAGCAATTAATCAAGACCTGGTGAAAGTTCAAACTTGCGGCGGCAGAAACTTGGTCCAGTTCAATGCAGTAAAGATCCAAGCAGCCACGTTTACCAAGAGGAGCAATACGGCGGGCCCTGACATCATTATGGCAGGATCGATCATTCCTTCATCCTCTTCAATCGGACTATTGGGTGTCTCGGTCCACAGCAATATGTCCTGGCATGACCACGTTACCAACATCGCAAAATTAGCCTCCCAGAAGCTTGGTACGCTATTTCGCAACAAATAACTATATACACCGCAGCAGTTGCTCTTACTCTACAACGCGCAAATAAGACCGTGCCTAGAATATTTGCTCACACGTCTGGGGTGCCGTACCAAAGCACACCCTAAAGCTGCTGGATTCCATTTAGAAGAGAGCTGTGCGGCTTCTCGGCGACTCGGAGTTGACCCGGAATCTGGATAGTCTGGAGCACCGCAGACATGTGGCCGAGATTTCCCTGTTTTACATATACTTTCACGGCAGATGTTCCCAGGATTTGGCCCGTCTCATCACGCCCCTGGCAACGCCTGTCAGGCAGTCACGACAGAGGACAAGAGCGCACCAGTTCGTCGTACAAACACCTAGGACATCGCTTTACAAGATCTCCTTTGTCTGGCGCACTGCATCACTGTGGAACTCACTCCCAGGACATCTGTTTCCCCATAATTAAAACCTACGACTATTCAAGAACCGTGTCAATCAACATCTTCGCACACACACCGCTCGTCGAGCGCCATAGGATCTCCCTTTAGTGTGTGTGCCACTACTATATAAAAAACATGGGAAATGATGATGATTTGAAGTTGTCATCTAAAATACAATCGGGCTCACGTTCACCAAATTCAAACCGTCACGACTTTAAAAGACTGTTATTTATTACGTTTGATTAAATAAGGTGTTTATTTAGATTTTCATAAATGTAGCTGTGAGCTTTGCCCTTGATGATAGAAAAATGTGTATCAGTCTGGAATCTTCTTAATTTAATATCTGTACCATTTATATTGGTTTTTTAGTTTTATAGAGCTTTTAATTCTCTGTGCTTTCCCTAATGCTTGAATATAGTCTTTCTATTGGACTGTTTGAATTAAGAGAGTGTGGGGTAACAATACATAATGGAATTCGATTTTAGGTACGTAATGTACATAATTCCTGTATTGTTATATTTTTAAGTTCAGTTCCATTGTCTGAGGTTATTTTTCTTGTTATTTCGTGATTTCCCAAAAATACGATTAACTGAGAAGCGATTTCGATAGATGTTACAATCTGCAATGGCAGGGCTTGAGCAAATTTTTTGATAAATTATTATTTTATGTGTACATCGCTAAAAAGATAAAATTTTAAATAAATAAGAATAAACGAATATGATGTTTTATCTATGGTTGATTCTGTGTCAAAATAAATAGTAATAAAAATATCAAGTTCGTCTCAAGATGAGGTTACAAACAGATAAACACTGAACATTATATCTGTTACCGTTCCCTGGGTTTTATCTTGAAAGCATGTGGTTAAATTCCAGTGGCGGCGGGTCGTTGACGTAACATTCGGCCGAATACCGCATATCGGATATTCGTTATTGGACCACTTATATTTCGGCCAGAAAACCAATTATCTGACATCACTATCCGGATGATTTTCAAATTACCTTAATTTGTCGTGAAAAGCACCCCTCTCCTCCTTTATCGACTATAGTCTATATTCTACTTTCCAAAATAAAAACTAGATATTTATGATTATATCGACGGTATGATTAAAGGAGTGAGAAAATCCAGTTTTACTCCTGGAAAATGATATATTAATTGGTAATAAATGATTCCCTTAAAAACAACCAGAAATTTAATAGCAAAAATTAAATCAGCCAAGAGCAGAATTATTATACATTTTATCATACCACCAAAGTAAAAAGACGAATTGAATCTTCCTAATTTGCCTTATAACTAGTATGTAGTATAAGTTAATGTGTTCAAGAAGTATTTTCATTTGATTTGATTGATTGATTTTAGAAAACATTGCATTTTTGGTTTTCAGTGTTTCACTTCCATATATTTCCTGAAATTTATTGCAAAGGTTTTGATTTTTTTGTTTTTATTTCCGGTAGTGGTCAGATCCTGAAGAACTATCGGACGTTCCGGCGCGGCGGGCGGCACGCGGATGTCACCGGGTCTGTTATTTTGATATACTCGAATTTGAACGCATATAAAAGACATGAAACACCTACAATAAGAATTTGAAATTTTCGGAGTTTAGAGAGTCGTTATTTTTCTATTGAACAGTGAGAACTGCATTTTGCAGTTGAAAATATGAACATAAATATCATACAAACATACGCTCTCACTGCAGAAAAACCTATATCAGACCTAAAAGCATGGTATGAAGAACTAGAGGGATTAATAAAAAGGGTCAATTAACGCTAAAATAGGCAAAGGTACGGTTCCTGAAGTGGTCGGAGATTGGGGCTTAGGAGATAGAAATGATAGAGGGGAGAAACTCGTCGAATTCTGTCAACAACACAACCTGGTAGTAACAAACACTTGGTTCAAGCAACACCCAAGAAGATTGTATTCCTGGACGTCTCCACAGAACACAGATAACAGGATAGTCAGAAATCAGATCGACTTTGTCATTGTGAACAAAAGCTATCGCAACTCTGTGATCAATGTTAAAACCTATCCAGGAGCTGGCATAGGCTCGGACCACAATGCTGTGGTGGCCAATGTACGACCAAAATGGAAAATCTTGAAGAAACCAACACCCTAGAAAAAACCAGACATCCAACTACTAAAAGACGATTTCATTAAACAAACAGTGAGAGGCGAAATAAATGAGCACCTGTCGAGAATAGCCCGAGTTCCTTACTGGGTCCGACGTAGACGACTTGTGGGAAACTATAAAAGGAATTCTAAACAACGCCACCGAAAGAATCCTTAAATAAATACCAAGAAGGAACAAACAGGACTGGATGACGGACGAAATCTTGAATTTAATGGACGGTCAAAAAAAGGCAAAAACTTCTAACGTAAACGAACACAAACGCCTCAACAGAATAATCCGTGGTAAAATAAAAGAAGCAAAAGAGAAATGGTTGGAAAACAAATGCACTGAAATCGAAAACCTACAGCTTAGGCACGACTCCTTTAATCTTCACAAGAAAGTAAAAGAGTTCACCTCAACAAACAAGAAACATGCAATGGACTTAATGCTAGATGCAGATGGTAAGTGTTGATTGATTCTACTGATGCAAAACTCAAAGAATGGGAAAATTATATCAAAAGCCTATTCGATGATGTTAGAGGACCACCGCGCCGAACTGAGGGGAATGATGAGGGAATGAGGATTCTAAAATCAGAGGTGGAACACGTGGTTCGACAGCATAAAACCAACAAAAGCCCAGGGCCAGGCGGAGTTTGCCCAGAAATTCTGAAATTAATCAGCGAGGAAAATATTAACTTGTTGGTTAATATGTTTAACGCGATATATGATTCTGGCAAAATACCTCAAGAATGGCTTGAGTCCATCTTCATCCTTCTACCAAAAAAATCCAGCCCAACGGTTGTGGTGATTTCCGATTGATAAGTCTAATGAGCCAAGTTCTCAAAGTCTTGCTCAAAATTATTCACAACAGAATTTACAGAAAATGTGAACAGAATATCGGAGATGATCAAGTCGGGTTTAGAAGCGGAATAAGTACAAGAGAAGCGTTGTTCAACTTGTTGGTATTGGCGCAGAAATGTTATGATCAACAAAGGAACCTGTATATTTGCTTTATCGACTTTGAGAAGGCATTCGATAGGGTAAGGCACGACCTATTAATGGAGACACTTTGGCATATCGGGTTAGATCAAAAAGATATTACACTCTTGTATAACTTATATTGGAACCGGAATGCCAGAATTAAGATCGACGGCTCCTCATCCTCACAAATACAGATTCGCAGAGGCGTCAGGCAGGGTGCGTCTTGTCACCACTGCTATTGAACACCATGCTACGAATGGAATTAAGGTGAATGGAGTGAATATCAATAGTATTCGATACGCCGATGATACAGTTTTGATGGCGGATTCAGATCTGGGCCTTCAGCGACTCATCGACAGCGTTAACACGGCTTGCGCTGAGTTCGGGATGAAAATAAATATAAAGAAAACCAAGGTAATGTCCATGCAGCGAACAAAGAACGTACCACAACCCATACAAATAAACGGAGAAATATTGGAACAGGTAAACAGGTTCAAATATTTAGGATGTTGGATTGACTCTAGATTGGAACCTGACATAGAAATAAGATCTAGAATAGAGCAAGCCAGAAATTATTTCGTACGGCTTAAGAAACTGCTATGCGACCCTCGAATCAGCGTCGATCTACGCCTAACGCTTTCAAGATGTTACATATGGTCCACCCTCCTTTATGGAGCTGAAACTTAAACACTAAAAGCAGCCACTATAAACAAACGGGAAGCCTTTGAGATATGGACTTATCGAAGAATTCTAAAGATACCATGGACGGCATATACCCCAAACGAGGAGTTTCTACGAAGAATAGGTGGGGAGCGCGAGCTGCTTAGGATAGTGAAAGTGCGACCTGGGTCATATATTGAGAAATGATAAATACCGATACGCCCAACTTATCGTAAAAGGGAAAATCGAGGGCAAACGAGGACTGGGTAGGAAGAAGTTATCGTGGCTGAGAAATATCCGAAATTGGACAGGCTTAAACTTTGAGGAACTAATAAGAACAGCTGAAAACAGGGACGAGTTTGCCATTGTAATATCCAACCTCCAATGATGGAGATGGCACATTAAGAAGAAGAATTTTTGAGACGCGGTTATTCGAAGGCCTGTTGTTATATATTCAAATCTGAGCCCATATAAAAGACATGAAACCTACAATAGAAATTTGAAAATTTCGTAGTTTATAGAGTCGTTATTTCGAACAGCTAAACCGCATTTTGCTTGTACCTTTGGTTAATTTTTGAGACGCGGTTATTCGAAGGTATGTTGTTTTGATATACTCGAATTTGAACTCATATAAAAATCATAAAACTTAAATAGGAATTTGAAATTTTCGAAGTTTATAGAGTCGTTATTTCTCTATTGAACAGTGAAAACCGCATTTTGCTAGGGTTTTTGGTTACTCATTAGAAGCTTCTCTGTTTCAAAAATGCCGGAAAAATGGAATTTTTCAGGAAAAATATAAAAAAACATCGATTTATAGAATTTTTTTTTTTCTCGGAAGTTATTTTATCTAGAAAATCCAACTACTTGACGAGAATAATTGTCAAAAACAGTATTAGAATACAATTTGAACATACAATTTGAACAAATGATGTCTTTCATGCAATTTGAGCTATTTGATATTGCCATTTCGAGTTTTGACACGACCGACAGCCCTTAATATTTTATTACCGAAAAACCGAATAATCTGGACTAACCAAATTTTCGTACATTAAAGAAGGTTGATATGGGCAGAATATACCAAAAATTGCATCAATTCGATTGATAATGCCGAATTAGTGATTTTGTTGATTTTAAGTTGTTGTGAATGATATAATTTAAGCGTACGTCCCAGCCAACTCATATTCAAGAAATCAATCACAAATTCGTAAACCACCTGATTGTTGTTATAAAAAAACTTTAAAACTTTTAAACAATTTTCCGTACGAGATCGGGAAATGCGAGAAAATGAAGGTTAATTTGGAAATTAAGGTTTTGAACCTTTTGTAAAATGCACTACAAAACAGTTTTATTCACAGTACCTAAAGTAAGTTGGTCAGCGAAACGCGAGTTGAGTGCAAAAATTCTGTTTCAGTATTGTTACGTTTTTCTGGAGATTCTGACGAAATCACAACTTTTAGTATTTTAAAATAATACTCTCGTTATTCTTTAACACTCTATACAATTAATTACTAATTACACTAAACTACTCTTATAACTTTGCAACTATTAGATCTTTACAATTCAGAACTCAATGATTAACTAACTCAACACGCGTTCTGCCTGCTATTTATATACAATCTAAAATCTATCGCGAATACTCCGGACGAAGAGAGGCCTCTCTATATTATTCTTGACCAGGGCTGCACGCATCGGGAGAATTCCACCACAGTTCCTGAATCTTCGCGGCCGGCGCTTCAATATTTTACTGGATAAAATTAAATATCGTCTTAAGAAGCAACCTACATTTTGGAAAACACCGATCTCGGCCCGAGAACGTTTGGCTATATGCTTAAGGTTAGTAGGTATTTAAATAAAGCCACGTTTTAAATTATTATTAAATCTTTATTGAAAATTGTGAAAATAACTGCTTGCTGTAGGATTACGGCATGTTGAATGATTTGGCCCATGAATCGTACGGGTAGAATCTAAGGAAGTTCCAGCGGGCGATAATAATTGATTTTGTCCATCGGTTTGAAATAACGGGAACTGATTCGTACGGGTAGAACTTTGTGTTGAGATAGGTGTTGTATTATTCGAATTAATTTGAACAGTTGGATGCGGTAATTGTTATTCCTCCAATTCCTGCACGACATTAAATAGCTTACCTGTTGCTAAATGTTGGCAATATGAGGAAAATTGCTTGACAGTGGCAGCGAGTCCAGAAAAAATGCATCAACTGAATGTGCATTCTTCGTTTTTTGACCATCTCCTCTAACCAACAGATATTTCATTAAAGTTCTTGATGCTGGTTCTTGTTCGGGAAGTTTTCTTTTGGTTGAAACTGGCGGCCTTTTTATTACAGGGCGCGGTTGGTTTTCTGTTTCAGTATGACTGATTGTTACTGAAATATCCGTAGTTGGTTGAATCGCCTGTAATTGACTTTTTCATCTTCAGTCTCCTGAGGTAGTATGTCCACCGTATCTTCCGAATTTGGAGATTGGATATTAGATAGAGTATCTCTTTCGGCAAAAAACGGAATTAGGAATTGGAGACAATCTTCATATTTATATTTTTTGCGTTTTTCTAATGCTTGCCCACCTTTGGTAATTTTCTTCGCTAAATTTTTTCCAAGTTCTGCCATCTACTTTTGCAAAGACTAGATAATAGAAAATAGGAATAACATGATATACTAACCTTGTATATTATGCATAGAGTTTAGGTCCGGGCGCTGACGGGTCCCGTCCGGCAAATGCCAATATATAAGCATCCTCATAAAGATATACGTTGTTTTTTTTTTCTGACACTGTCCTAACACGGTACGGACACGGCACTGATATGTATAAATCGACCTTTATAATACCTTCAATATTTGCGAGCTTCCAGCAATCACATTACTCAAGCCTTTGCCACTAGCGCGCACGATCGTTCACCTCCTCCCCACCCAGCAGCTGTACATAGCCAATAATGATAAGTTGTCGTCTGTTATAAGCACCAGATATCAAAAAACTGTTAATATTAAGAAAGCAGTATTTATTTTGATATGAAAATTTTGGTGCGTTTACTTTGGGTGTTTGCTATGAGTTTAAAAACACGTCTTAGGTTTTTAAATTCTGATTGTTGTGTCAACAATACACCGCTTATTTTGGAAAGATAAAATATCTTGAAATATCGTGATTATAATGCGATATGTATAGTCCACATAGCTTCCAAGGTTCTTCTTAAGTGTATTAGTTATGATGTATGTTAATTATTTCACATTGTTGATAAAGTTAGAATTCCGATTGATATTATTTGTAAAATGTGAATATTTATATTTGCTTGCTTTACTTTTCTATCCTCTATTAGAACGGCTTAATTATATTAATAATAATAATAATAATAATAATAATAATAATAATAATAATAATTCTGGCTGAAGTATTTCACAAGCACGCATCAAGCACTAACAATAATCTTTAATCAGCTCATTGAGAACCCAGAAATGGTGCCAGAATTTCTGACTCAAGGGTCTACCCCATTGATTTGTATAGGAGTGGATAAGCAATAGCCGCCTGTCGCACTATTCAAAAGTGGCAACCTATGGGCGAAAAAACAGGTTTCTGCGCATGACAAAATCGACGCAAAATGGAAAAACATAAACAAAGAAGATACCGTTTTGTCATGCGCACTAAAACACTTGCCGTCTCAGCAGGCGTCGGTCAGGATCGAACTTGGCTTTTGTCTTTGACGTGTTTTCGTTTTGACGGCGCGGCGTTTTGAGTTAATAATTCGAGTTCGATTCGAGGCAAAATAGTCGGGATTTCCTATTTCAAGTAAGTCTAATTATTATAAGTATTACTTATTTATACCTTATTGTTTGTTTCACTATGCTAACTGGGACCCATTTCACAATCGGCAAGACTCCTCTACCGAATATTTGGTGAAATAATCACTTTCGAAGTCCGGGCCTGCCTATTTACCTTCACGGTGCAACAACTAGCTCCTACTAATTTTCTAATGCGCAAGTGCAAAAAGAAATCTGTTTGTTTACATTTCGCGGTCGTAAATTTGCCATGTTTGGTCTATTTATTGCTTATCCACTCTTAAACAAATCAATGGTCTACCCTCCTCATGCCCAAATATGAAAACCATGGCGACGCATCTAAATATAGGTCAATAACCTGCCTATCAACAACATACAAGCTGCTCACATCAATCATTACACAAAAACTAAATAAACATCTAGAAAATCTAATGGCAGAAGAACAAAAAGGATGTCGCAAAGGAGCAAGAGGCTGCAAAGAGCAACTGATAATCGACGCAGAAATACACAAACAAGCCAAAGAAAAACAAAGATCTTCTTATTATGGGTACATCGATTATCAAAAAGCTTTTGATAGCGTACCTCATTCATGGCTTATACATATGCTTGAAATATACAAAGTCAACCCCACGCTAATCTTTTTCCTCAAAACAATCATGAAAAAAAATGGAAAACAACGATTAATCTAAAAACAAGCACAGGTGTCATAAGGACAGCTCCAATTTCAATATCACGTGGTATCTACTAAGGTGACTCACTTAGCGCCCTCTGGTTCTGTGTTGCACTGAACCCCTTATCAAGCATGCTAAACGAAAGAAAATATGGATATAAAATAGTAGGCGAAAACACACATAAAATATCACATCTCTTGTATGTCGATGACCTGAAGCTTTTCGCCTCCACTAAAAATCAGCTGACATATTTGTTAAAGACCACCGAAATATTTAGTCAAGACATAAAAATGACATTTGGAACTGATAAATGCAAAATAAATAGGATAATAAAGGGACGACACGAGATACAAGAACCATACATCACACAAACAGAACAAACAATAGACTGTATGGAGGCACATAATACCTACAAATATCTAGGATACAAACAGAAACAAGGAATAGAACACTCACAAATTAAAGAGGAGTTAACAAAGGAATACAAAATGAGACTCTCAAAAATACTTAAAACCGAGCTATCAGGTAGAAATAAGATAAAGGCTACTAACACCTATGCCATACCAGTGTTAACATATTCCTTTGGTATCATAAAATGGAGCTATACAGACCTGCAAAACCTCAACATCCTCACACGTACAACTTTCAATAAACATAGAATACATCACATTCATGCAGCAACCGAAAGATTCACGCTCAACAGAAGAGAAGGCGAGAGGGGAGTAACGGTTATAAAAAATGCAAATTACGAACAAATAGAAAAATTGCGAAAATATTTCAAAGACAAAGCACAAACGACATCACTACATAAAGCAATCACAACTCTTACAACGAACGTCAGGAACACCACTCGAATTCAATAATAATACATTTAGACCTGAGGCAAAAATAACTACAGTACAAACAAAAAAGCAAACATGGAAACAAAAAGCACTTCACGGTAAGCATGCACATGCACTCAACCAATCGCATATAGACAAACAAGCTTCCAACGCATGGCTCACTCATGGAAACATTTTCGGTGAAACTGAGGGATTAATGATCGCCATCCAAGACCAAGTAATTAATACGCGCAACTACAGCAAATCTTTATATACATAAAACAAAGTCGGGTTAGTTACACCACTTATAACTCAAGAAAGGCTGAACCGATTTTTATTTATAATCTTTGGTTTGTTGGATTTGTCTCCGCCCCGAATAGCAGAATAACTATTAAAATATCGGAAAAATTCTCGGATAAAAAATTATACACAAAATTAGTTACGAATTAGGCTTGGAACTCCGTCATCTTCCTCAATTGACATCTCATGTCATGCACAATTATAGTTTTTTAGTAATATTTGATGTCCATTGCAAATCAGTGACATACTACACATTATAGGATAGAAACGCAACGGAAAATAGTGGGAAAGTAGCATATTCAAATCTAGAAAGATATTGAGATACATAGAAAGTGTCGAATCGAAATATAAAAAAATTATAGAGAATAAATGACAACTGTCAAATCGATTGGTATCAATCATTCCAGATAATTCGGTCGATTAGTGTTGCTTAAACATCAATAGTAAATCAACAACATTGAATATTGCAATTCGGTGAAGTCCATCAAATACATCTGCAAATATGTTACGAAAGGCAGCGATATGGCGATTTTGGGCATCCAAACCTCCAATACCAACAATGAAATTACGCGCTACCAAGTTGGTCGATATGTGAATTGCAATGAGGCGATTTGGAGTATATTCCCACTCCCTATTCACGAACGTCATCCCACTATTGTACATTTACGGTGCATCTGGAGAATGGACAACGAGTATATTTCACCGCGTCGAATGTTGCTCAATGTGCTGAAACTCCTCCAGCGACAACATTGCCCAGTTTCTTTGAGATTTGCCAAAGCGATCCGATTGCAGGAACGTGCTTTACTCGCAGATGCCACGTTATTCCACTTAGAACGCTTCATCGAAAAAATTTCAACGTCGGAAGCAAAGCGATGCGGTTCCAGGTCATCCGGATGTGCGTTCTACTGACGCTCTTGGTCGTATTTATACAGTTCATCCGAAGAATGATAATTGCTTCTATTTGCGGTTGTGCCTGGTGAATCTTCGTGGGCCAACATCATCTTAATCATTACGAACTGTTAATGGTATAGTGTTTCCAGGCTTTTTTCTCTTTCTTACAGAAAAGGGATTTACCCATCCTCTTGGAAAGTCGCTCGAGTGCAACCTGTTTCAAAAAAAGGCAAGAAAACCACGCCCTCAAACTATCGCCCGATTGCCTTGCTTCCAATAATCTCCAAAGTCATGGAACGTGTAGTCAACCAGCAACTACTCAAGTACCTCGAGAGCAACAGAATAATTAGCGATAATCAATACGGCTTTCGCAAAGAGAGATCGACAGGAGATATATTGGCCTATGTCACTCATATATGGAGTAGGGCAATTGAAAACTACGGAGAGTCTCGAGCGATTG
>MU193012.1:10426-25965 GCA_016904865.1 Pissodes strobi | reverse complement strand
AAATATAAACCAAACTTAATGTTGATATTTTCCTACTAGCTACTTTAGTGTTTTAAATAGTAGTAATAGGGAATTAAAAATTTGTAAAGTTAGGTTGTATTTTAACAGTTAAATAAAAAATATTTCAATAGCTCTTTCAAATTTTATTTAAATTTCTAATCAAATATAAAACCAAATTTAATATTGATATTTTCCTACTAGCTACTTTAATGTTTTAAATAGTGGCCATAGGGAATTCAAAATTTGTAAAGTTGTGTTCTATTTTAACAGTTTAATAAAAAAATAATTTAATAGCTCTGTCAAATTTTATTTCAATTTCTAATCAAAGGACCCCGCAGGGAGCTTATGGAAAAGTGGTTCCGGTCAAATTAGCTGAAATTTTGATATGATGTTGTTTTCGAATTCCCGATCAAAAGTTATCATTGCACCAACAAAATCGTTCGAGCGGTTTTCGAGATATTGGCTGCCAAATCCCATTTTGGGGTATGCGGTAAAATAATAAGGCTTAGTATTGAGAGGATACCACAAATTGTAAATGCAGTTTTGTTGTCACTTATATGTTACGAAATGACCATAATTATGCTTAAAGTATTGAACACATATACTAGGAACATCAAAAAATCCATTTACATTGTACAGGGTGTAACAAAAATGAAGCAAAATACTAATAAATATCTTTTCCGTCAAATAATTATTGTTAATAGTCCCGGTACAAATGATATTAACTTGAATATATAAAAATGCCAGGCAAGTCAAAAAAAGTCATTTTTAACATACAGGGTGCGTCAAAAAAAGTTGCAACAACGCTACCAATAGAAAATATACCTATTTCCTCTCAACAATTTTTTTTATTAATACTATACTTTACGAAAATAAATTAAAAAACAAAATGTCAAATACGTACCAGGGACGTCAAAAAAATTATTGTAAATATACAAGGTGAAAGGAAAAGTAACACTTTTCTGTTAGACCGACTTCTTGCCTTTAGCGCGCTATAGCAGTATATCGATCAGTATTATTATTCTCAACTTCTTAAGCAAATATTACTTGGAAACATTTACGGCATTCTGTAAAAAAAATATTTGATTAGAATTAATTGAATAGCAAAAGAATAACCAGATTAGTTTTACTTATAGAACAATTTGAATATTGGCATTATGTCTTCTGTTACAAGCATCTAAAACCGTTTCTAATAAGGTTGTAGCTGGATATTTTACAGTGGCTTCCTATCGCGAGTAACCCAGATACCACAAAACTGACGCAACATAGGCACACGTCCCTAGTGTCCTTGCACCAGATTTGCAAGTACAGTAGAATCCTCGTATTGTATCTTCTTGGTATTCAATTAACAATTGATGTTTAATCGCATTGCGGTGGCGCGAGTAAATGCACAACCTAATTATATTTTGATTATCCATTAGTGTATCTATTTGAAGTTCGTTATCCAGTATATTTTGAGTTGTATCTTGAATGTAGGAAGGAGCAAGATTAAGTAATATTAGTAATGTCCCTTAGATAATCCATATGAAGACGGAGAAACGCAGGGACGTACACTCAATACCCAATTCTTGTAAAAATGGTATGACATCGCGATAACCTCGATCGACAACAAAAATGTTTTGTTGAAACCAGTACCGGATTCCTTGAATCTCTCTCTGATATTCATTCCTGAACATTGAAGTATGATTGTTGCGGTAATCTGAAAAGTATGGCCCTTGGAAATAGGCATATTTTCTATTGGTAGCGTTGTTGCAACTTTTTGACGCACCCTGTACGTTAAAAATTACGTTTTTGACTTACCTGGTGTATATACGACATTTTTAGATATATTCTAGTTAATATCATTTGTACCGGGACTATTAATAATAATTATTTGACGGTAAAGATAGCTATGAGTATTTTGCTTCATTTTTGTCACACCCTGTACAATGTGAATGGATTTTTTGATGTTCCTAGTATATGTGTTCAATATTTTAAGCATAATTATGGTCATTTCGTAACATATAAGTGACAACAAAACTACATTTACAATTTGTGGTATCCTCTCAATACTAAGCCTTATTATTTTACCGCATACCCCAAAATGGAATTTGGCAGCCAATATCTCGAAAACCGCTCGAACGATTTCGTTGGTGCAATGATAACTTTTGATCGGGATCTCGAAAACAACATCATATCAAAATTTCAGCCAATTTGACCGGAACCACTTTTCCATAAGCTCCCTGCGGGGTCCTTTAAACACAAATTTAATGTTGACATTTTTCTACTAGCTATTTTAATGTTTTAAATTGTAGTTACAATGATTTCAAAATTTGTAAAGTTAGGTTGTATTTTAACAGTTAAATAAAAATTATTTCAATAGCTCTGTCAAATTTTATTTAAATTCCCAATCAAATTTAAATACAAATTTAATCTTGATATTTTCCTAAAGTATTTTAATGCTTTAAATAGAAGTTACAGGGAATTCAAAATTTGTACAGTTATGTTGTATTTTAATAGTTAATTAAAAATATTTCTATATCTCTGTCAAATTTTATTTAAATTTCCTAACCGAATTTGATGTTGATATTTTCCTACTAACTACTTTAATATTTTAAATAGTAGTTACAGGGAATTCAAAATTTGAAAAATAAGATTGTATTTTAACAGTTAGATAAAAAGTATTTAAATAGTTTTGCCAAATTTTATCTAAATTTCTTATCTAATTTAAATACAAATTTAAGGTTCTTATTTTTCTACTAACTACTTTAATGCTCTAAATAGTAGTTACAGGGAATTCAAAATTTATGAAGTTGGGTTGTATTTTAACAGTTAAATTAAAAAATATTTCAACAACTCTGTCAAATTTTATTTAAATTTCCTAACCGAATTTGATGTTGATATTTTCCTACTAACTACTTTAATGTTTTAAATAGTAGTTACAAGAAATTCAAAATTTGAAAAATAAGATTGTATTTTAACAGTTAGATAAAAAGTATTTGAATAGTTCTGTCAAACTTTATCTAAATTTCTTTTCTAATTTAAATAGAAATTTAAGGCTCTTATTTTTCTACTAACTACTTTAATGCTCGAAATAGTAGTTACAGGGACTTCAATATTTATGAAGTTGGGTTGTATTTTAATAGTTAAATAAAAAATATTTCAATAACTCTGTCAAATTTTATTTAAATTTCTAATCTACTTTAAAACCAAATTTAATGTTTGGTGATATTTTCCTATTAACTACTTTAATGTTTTAAATAGTAGATACAGGGAATTCAATATTTCTAGATATGTTGTATTTTAACAGTTAAATAAAAAATATTTGAATAGCTCTGTCATATTTTATTTAAATTTCTAATCTAATTTCAAACCAGATTTAATATTGATATTTTCCTACAAACTACTTTAATGTTTTAAATAGTAGTAAGAGCGAATTCAAAATTTGTAGTTAAGTTGTATTTTAATAGTCAAGTAAAAATCTTCAATTTCCATAAAATTATTTATGTCCTTTGCATCTGTATATAGAGTTTAATTTTTCACAATTTATTTCACCCATATCATTATAATTTATAATAGCCAAAACTACGGCAATGTTCAGATCTTCAATATCTTCCATTTTAGTTTGCTTGATTTGTAACATGCAAATAGGTATTACAAACTTATTCTTTGGTGTCTTCAAAATTTATTGAATTAAAGTATTTTCCACAAAATGCAAAATTTCCAGTTCTGAGTGTCCACTCTGCCAAACATTGAAAACAGCACTTATGATCACACGACGAAGGTGGAGTGTTATAGGGTGAAGCAACACTCAGACTAATGTCTGTATCTTAGTAGTAGAAAAGGATAAGAAATGTATAAAGGCTTTAGAGGGAGGCACAAACTTATTTCATGATGAGAGCATCTCCCTCTCATCCTCCTTTGCCAATGAGAGCGAGCCCTCCTTCTCCGAGAGGACTCGCTCTCATTAGCTCACTACTAACGTAACCTAAGCCGATCTGAGCTAACTTATGCAAGGGATATCCACAATTCTAAATGTTATAGTTCAATTGGATGAATCCTGCAGTTGACATCTGAAGCTTATGAGCTTTAGGTTAGTTTGGGTCTGATAGGCTTTGAACTGGTTATGTATAGTATATGAGGGTAATTATGCACTCAGGAACAAGGTCCTCTACATTAAGAATTTATGCTGAGTTTCGCAGGGACATGTATATTCTATTCCTACTCTATATTAACGACCTTGTTCACCTAAACATCTTTGGTGACTTCACCCTTTTTCCTGACGACCCGTGAATATTGTGGCAGGACAAGGAGATTTAGCGGCTAAAACGAACCATAGTAAGTGACCTGGAAATCATTAAAGAATTGCTCGACTCCAACCACCTTTACTTGAACTAAAGTAAGACCCACTTTGCTGGGCTTAGGCGTGATGTAGTAGGTTTACTTCTGGATGTTGATCTTCTTCCGGAGGTTAGGACTTTCTGTTAAGTTAAATTTAAAAAGTGAGTCGATCCGCTTAAGGGCACAACGAGACAGCTACGACGGGAAAAAAGAAGATCGACACTCATCGGGTATCATCCATTCATCATTCAGCCGCGACCGTGCGACGCAACGCTGCATTCTAATTCCGTAAACGTTTCCAAACGAATGCGACCCGATCGCACTGATCGCAGACCTAGAGTCCCCAGCGTTCATAGAAGGGGGATGCCTGCAAAACCATGGGGAGATCTTATGGCGAGGCGCATACCCCCGATGAGCTTTTAGCTGGAGTTGGTGTGAGACTCCATACCGCGACGCTCACGTGTCCGTTTATGGAGAGGTTCGTGCGGATGTTAGTAGCTAATGTCCCAAACATGATCCACAGAGGTTCGAAAAATTATTGAAATGGCAGCGAAAAGCAATTCTTTACAATAAGACGCAGCATCAGCAGCTGACAATCGACGTTGCAAGACTTCAGCCGAGAAGGTTACACAATGAAATGAGGAAACGTGAGGTAATATGTGGTACAACCACACAGCACAGGAAACAACGCATCCAAGGCACAAGACTGAATAAGAATAAGCGAGAAAGTGAGGACATAAGCACTGCGAGGTGGCTCGACCTGAAGGAGCAGCGATGAACATCAAGCTAGAGGGAAAGCTTAGAAAGGCCCCAGGCCGGTAATCGTAAAATATTCAAGACAGAGAGGTCATAGATCCTGATAACGAAAGAGTTCTAATGGGTAGCAAGAGTTAGAGGAAGGTGTTCATAAAGAATTTCTCCTCCTTACCTGAAAAAAATCTTTCCGGAGGTTTGCGGACCACATATTAACTTTGAGTAGAAACTCTTATCATGAAGTTTTGCTGTGAGGGCGATTAGGAATGAATTAGGACAGCAACCAGTCGGGGGTGTGACCAGTCAGGGTCTTTTAACTGTTCTTTACCTCTTTCAGAAACAGAGTTCGATTTATTATTATTGTAAAGCAGAGAGAATCGTGGCTCAGCCTCTCTTTATATTGGTGACATCATCCCTGATTTTTAAAAAACGTGTTAAGCTCCAGGGCGCTTCTCCCTAGCATGAGGCTCGTCAGCCTCTCAATCTACTTCCGCCACTTCCAAGAAGTACTTTGGTAAAGAAATGGCTGATTTATGAGGGTCGAGAGATTTTCAATCATTTACCAACTACTCTGAGACTTCAACTATATTTGATTTTGCATCAACACATTCTTATATATTTTGGGTTCTATTGATCTTCCAATTTGAATCAAGATTACAAAAAAGTGTCAGACGTGATGCGAGCTTTTATGCATCAGAAATTGTACGATAAACTGTTGGCAAATTATGGTCTTATATGACAACAATTTAAGTTTGAAAATATGACAAATATATGCAGAATGTCGTGATAATTTTTATGTATATACCTAAATGTACTATGATCATCACCAAGAAAAAATAAGCAATATAGAAACCGCAAAACAATAATTATTATAGTTTCAACAGTAAATAAAATTCAATATCAGATCAAACAGGGGAAAAGGGCTTTTTATTGTGTGCAGACTCGCAAGTACCGTCAACAACGAACGTTTTAAAAATAGAATAGAATCCAATTTCCATTGCAAAATAAGCGGTAAACAAGTTTCATTGAAATCGTGAAATACAGAAATACATTTTCAGTAAATGCGTGGAAGGTTTATACACGCTGACCGATAGGAGCGATATATTACGGATACGAAATTTATTTTCGGATTATAAATGTTAGTTTCGAATTTAAACGTCATTTTATAATATAAGATCTGAAAATTTTTATAAAAATTAACAGCAACTGAAAAGGACATATCGCCCTATGTTTTTTGTTGAACCCGGATCCTTTTTAGCCTGACCGTCCTCCACTTTATACAAAAACACCTTTCTAGATAATTAATTGCTCTAGCAATTAAAAATCAAAAAAAGTTGAAATTACATGCTCCTTCCGCTCTGCCACACCTTTCTCGTGAGTGCCCTAACCACTATTTCAAGCCCGTCCATAAAAAGCTGATTATTGGCTGCAAAGACGTTAAATTATGTTTAAAATATCTATTCAATAAAATTATATTTCCAGGTGCCATTTCTGGAAGAGCTATTACGTCATAAATTTTATCGAGTAGCCACTCTTTTGGCTATAACTCGGAAGGAAGATCAATACACTTAGCCTAAGTAATTGGGGGAATGTTTGCAACATTTGCACTTACCCATAAAAGCAGCAGGAATGGATGTTAAAAATATTTTTTGACTTCTTACAGGCACGCCCCCTGACTCCGTGTCTTGCATTTCTTTGACCAGCTCTTCCATCTGAAACAAGGAAAAATGTATTCTTTTAAATTTCACCCTGCAAAATAACCGCAATCCACAGGGAAATAACTATAACGGTTTATCCAGAACGACTATGTGGGTTGCGCTAACAAAAATTAAACCGCTCGGACTCGACCGGCACATTAAAACGGATTAATGAATTTTGATGAGTTTTTCAGATTTTGCTGCTTATTCGAAGGTTTAAATTTGAACGATAAAATTTACCATTGAGCGCTTGTTATTGCATTTTCACATTATACCAGATAGAAAAGAAAATAATGTAAAATTGAAAAAGTGAAATAATTTGATGTCGATATCTCGGGGTGTTTTTGATATTGCTGCCCTATAATCAAAAGTATCTTACAGGTAGACAATGTAAGCGGGTATTTATTGTGGACATATGCAAACACCTGATATATAAACTGACGATGACGGCGCTCAGGCATTATAGGCAAAACATTGAATTTGATGGTTCTTTAGCGAGTTTAAAACCAGATTCTACATCAATATCGAATTCAAATATTGTATGTGATGCTTCCGAGTTTCTGTATGCGCTGGAAGGTACATTACAATCTACACGCATTATTCTGATCTTAATAATATTAACTGGTGCCATTGATACATGTATTCCTTCTCGAATCCAATTAATGATTCATAATTAAGTCGATCCAATACTTGGACTCTAATTCACAGTTTAATTGACCTGCAATGAAAATATATTTTCACTTTTGTTAGTTGATAATATTTTCAACATATCAACAATTATACTTATTAATATCGGATATTTCGTTGCTCCCAGTGGAATTATTATAACATCATATGACCCTAGACACTATTTTTTTACCAATGAATTGTGGTAACTTCTTAGATGATGAAACGAAACTGCAGCAAACATCTTAAGAACAAATTTAGTAGCAATGTGTCTTCTGAGAAATTGAGGTTTTCTAACAAATGACAGTAACAACTCAGGGTACCATTCAGCACAAATGACGCTCAATACATTGCCATAGTTTTTATTGAAATGGGATCTTACGCTGTCTACTTGTCTGGCGCAAGTGGAGCACTACCTACTTAAGCTTTTATATTATTATTATTATTAATATTAATGTATTTAATTTATTTCTCTGGAGCATTTCATTATATTACTATATTTAACACAAATACAATTTTATAGCAAGCGCTCTTCGTCTGAAACTGGGACAGGTTAATTTTAATATTATCTAACATTAATGCTACAAGTTGCAAGTTTCTACTAAACAAGAGCTTTTATGAATCTCGGGTTAATTCGTAAAGTTCTAGACTCTGGAGTCTTCCGCTAACCTCGTAGTAATGTTACCTAATTAAGAAAGCTAAGTAATAATATTTATCTGGATTAAGAGAGTTGCTAAACGTAATAAAAGTGTTTTATTTTGCGGGAAATGATTTTTCCAGTCAATAATAGAAAAGACGTTCTTGTGTAAAAAAATTTATGTCAGCCTATATCAGGAGATTGTTTTCTCGGAATGCCCTCGAAAAAACTTTGAAATTCAAGTTCCAATAAAAGCGAATCGAAAAAAAGGCCCAAAAGTAAAGGCGGAGGTCTGTTATAGGGACAGAAATAATCAAGGGATATAGGAACCAAAAACGATGAAAAGAATTTCAATATCCTTGGAAATTGATGTAGTAACGGCTATAGAACACTTCCTTTAGCAACAAGTCAATTTTTCATATATTTCTTTAGGCAGCGGACGTCAAAGCCAAAGCTGATACGGAACTCTCGCCTTTCTTTAACCAGGCATGAAATCGAAAAAAAGGAAAAAAATGGAAAGAGAAGATAGCTTTTTATTTTCTAGATCTGTTTTGGTAAAACATGCCTTCAGATTATACTACACGAAAATCACGAATATAACAGAAGGAGCGAAACATCCGATACGTTTTTTTTATAGATATGATAGGATCAGAAACATTTGGCAAGGCCTACCTCCAGAATATTCATTAAGACATAGATAATAGGAAACCCTCAGGAATGATACACTTCTCTAGGAGACTATGGAATGTATTAGATCCTGAGCAAAACTGACCTATCGGAGCTATTCCATTTCCATGTGATTTTGTTTAAATCGAGAGATATTGAAGAGATTGAAGATGAGTATCCAAACATAAAGACTAACAAAAGCGGAGCTGAAATAAATAACCTGAAAAAGACCATCTAAGTTATGATAAGATCAAACCGGCAATCGTCACAGTATCATTTTGTGACGATACGCTTTATCATCCTATTTTAGATTACTTCGTTAAAAATCGCATTCAGGAATCGCTTCTTGAAGCCCAGTAAAATGCAGATGGTATTTTGTAACACGGACTGTACCTTCGCGACCCAATCCGTGTTTGTTAGTCCAGATACAATACTGCAAACTAGAAATCGTGTTCACTAAAAAAGAACACTCAGTCTAAAGTTTGAACTTGATGCTTGATCTTGAAGCATAATTATTATGATTATTATCTAAACATGTTTTTAAAACAATCAGTACACTTTCGACATATTTTAGTATAAAAGATCGAGCGTACCGAGTAAACGACAACTTGGTTCAATGGTTCAGTTCGTGGATCCTTTACGCCTCTTTCAGACGATATGGATTTTAGCCGGTCCGCTTTATTGGTTTTAACGTATAGTCCAGTAGCGCATTAAACTAATTGTCACAAGGTTTTAATGCACCACTCACGATAAAACCAATAAAACCGGACCGGCTAAAATCTGTATCGTCTGAAAGAGGCCTTAGGGAGCGTTCTGGCACCAAGATCACCCCACTGTTCATCTAGAGCAATTTTGTATCCTTACGGGAAAGACTCTTGGGTGTTCAACCAGAGTTATTTAGTACCTTAACGGGAAAGACTCTGGTGGTTTAAACTCCCTTTTGCGTTTTATTCCTTTACGGGAAATACACAAATAAACTTCTCTTAGAACACGCCAGTTGAAAGTATAATAAAAATAAGTTACTTAAAGTCAGATCTATAAAGTAACCCAAGCAACTCTCCCAGCATCAATATAATTTAAAAGTATTTTCAAGGAAGTCTCAATTTGTCTCATGAAACTGAACGTGTAAATAACCCATATATGTATTAAATATCCACTGTAATTAGTATCGTCCTAAACAAACTGGTCAATGGTTACGGGGTCAAGCAGTCGATGTTATAATAAATTCAATTATAAGCAATCTTTTAAAAAAATAAATCAAACGTCTGCATTTGCTAATGAAATGTTTTTATTTTCAACAGAATCAAACCGGCAATGGAATGCAAGCACAAATACTTGAAACTTCCTCGATTTGTCTGAAGTAAAAAGGCTACCTAACAACGAACTCTGTCAACTGTCAATATTGTTTACTAATGTTCTGTTTATATTTTTTGCATGTATGTACTTGGAGCGCTATTCAATGTCGGCCCACAGTTCGGTCAGATGGGGCCCTTATTACGGATGGCAGCCAAATGGAGATCCACGACATGGATCTTAAATTTAGTAGGGACCTTCCATCCATGGATAACCATTGGCTGGAATCCAGGGCCGAACTAAGCTATAAGCCAGAACCAAAAGTAAAAAGTTCTCAAATATAACTTAGATTTAGTTATGTGGGAACGATATGACTATTCGAATATTGAGGACACCCGTTAATGTTTAAGGGAGTTCCACTCTTTTAAACATACTCATCAAAATAAGTTTTTGATCGTCTCTACGATTACAGAGTTTTTTGACAGTCGCTAACAAAATGTTATTTATTAGGGAGATTCTTTTCTTTTTGAACTTTGTAACCGTAAAAGATGTTTTGCATTGGGGACCAATGCAAGACGGAGGGGGCAAGTTTAAACTTGATGCTTGATCTTGAAGCATAATTATTATGATTATTATCTAAACATGTTTTAAAAACAATCAGTAAACTTTCAACAAATTTAAGTATAGAAGATCGAGCGGACCGAGTAAACGACAACTTGGTTCAATGGTTCAGTTCGTGGATCCTTTAAGGAGCGTTCTGACAACAAGTTCACCCCACTGTTCATCTAGAGCTATTTTGTACCTTTACGGGAAATGTTCTTGGGTGTTCCAACCAGAGTTATTTGGTACCTTAATAGGAAAGACTCTGGGGGTTTAAACTCCCTTTTGCGTTTTGTTCCTTTACGGGAAATGCACAAATAAACTTCTCTTAGAACACGTCAGTTAAAAGTATAATGAAAATAAGTTAATTAAAGTCAGATCTATAAAGTAACCCAAGCAACTCTCACAGCATCAACATAATTTAAAAGTATTTTCAAGGAAGTATCAATTTGTCTCATAAAACCAAACGGGTCGCGTAAATTTTCAACGAATAGTCATGGGTTCCACGCTCCTCTGGTGAAATAGATTTAAACATAGTTAGTAACCTAAGTGCATACCTTCATGTATACTAAACCTGGGCAATATATCTTTAGTAACGAAGCAAGTTTTTGTCCTTCATCATCATCGCCATCTAAGCTACGCAACCTGCAAGAGCAAAGAGGATCACCCCAAGCCATAATCTCTGCCACACGTGGTGGTTAGCGCCCAAATCCTCGTTGACACGTATTTCGAGGGAACCTCAAATTGCCTCAAGGCTAAATCCTCTTTGACACGTGGTGGAGGGCCGTTCTGATCCCCGTACATTGGACCTAGGACCATGGACTCGTCAAGGAGATAACCTTTGGAGGTGCCGTTCTGTTCTCTAGTGCCGTTTATTGGAGGCAGCCGTCCAGATCCCTAACCCCGGAGACGTTTCAGTTATTTAGATGTAGTCAAGTCACATGGTGGAAGTGCCTTTTCGACCTTTCTACAAGTATCGCCATTCTGACTCCCCTAGACATAACTAGTGTATCGTAAGTTTTTTCCTTCAAGCCATTTTGATTGCTGTGCACCTTGATATACAGGGTCAGTCACAAAGACTCTTTTCTTTCATCAGAATTAAATATTTAGATCTCCAAACACAATTCATAGCCATTAAGATTCACAAGGTTAAATTCGTGTAGCGACCTCGAGTTGTTCATCACACATCTTCCAGAGGGAGTGAATCTTTTTTGCGGGCGGAATTTCTTTCCTTTGAGGAATAACTTGACTGTTCTCGGAGTTATATGAGAAAATCTTTATCCTATGACAAAATAAGCATAATAAAAACCAATAAAATAAATTAAGCTCAAGGACACTCATACATATACCTTAGATAATAGGAAAATCTCACGTAGGCGGAGGAACAAGCAAATAGAAAAAGCACAAGAAGGAAGGTGAAGTTCTTAAGAAGTAGGAAACGTGGAAATAAAGGATATACTAAAAAATAAGTATATACAAGGCGTATAAAGAATTGTTAAACTTAACTATCTCAGAATAATTACCAAACAGGGGAAATTCACAAGTCAGATAGTTGGAAAGCAAAATATACGAGGAATTAAGAAAAGAAAATAGAGTTTCATAGAAGGTATATTATAAAGCATAATGGAGAATATCGCCAAATAGAGAGGAACTCATATAAAACTATCATTTAAGGAGCATACGGTAACAGAAACTAGAACAAAGGAATTTAAATGTAAGAGGAAACCAGAAACTATAAAGAAACAATACACTAAGGGAACTGGACCAAGGGAAACAGTAAACCAAAAAAGAAAAAATTTATATAACCATGAAGGAACACGTAACTAAGTAATTAAGAAGTAACCAAAAACTAAGCAAATACACACAGAAACGAAGAAACTAAGAAGGTGGCGTAGAGGACGATAGTACAGGAGATGATGAAGAAAGCAAATGTTCACGATAAGTACCTAATTGGGAAAATCGTAGAGGGAAAAATAAACATGGGCGTTAGAATTTTTCTTAATGGAGATTCGAGTAACTAAAGAAGAAAGTTATAATTTCGAATGCAAGTGTTAACGACAGGACCTTATTGGGAAAATCATTGACAAAACACGTAGGTATTGAAGGAAGAAAATGAGAAATTGGGATATACTCGTATAACTAGGGGAAAAAGTTATAATTTTAAACGCAAGTGTTTAACGATAGTACCTTACTGGGACAGTCACAGAAAAAACACACAAGACAAATTGGAGAATAAAAGAGAGAATATTGAGAGTAAAAGAGTTATATTATTGCACTAAAATAAAGAAGCAGCTAGAAAGCGAAATTATATACAGGTCGTATAGGAAATGTTGTAGCCAACTGTTGCAGATAAGTACCTAATAGGGAAGTTCATAAGGCAGACACTTGGGAGAAATTAGGACCTAGGAGATGAAATTAGAAGCTATAAATGGGCATATATAAAGTTATAAGTAAAAGTAGACAGTATTATGAGAAGATGGTAAACTAGGTTAGTAATAGAAATAAAGAAGTTAAAAGTTAAAGATATTAGGTAATACAAAAGAAAATACATCACAAAAGTGCCGGCCATCACAAAACATAGAGAATATATAGAGATAGTGAAAATGTGTAGACAAAATACGTAGAGATAAATTAAATGATCAAAAATAAGCGAAAAACTTGTAACTTGTGTGAGGTAATCTACACCGAAAATAAATCATTAGCCTTCTTAAAGAATGCGCATATCTCGGAATATATACATAATATTTAAAAATACTAATATCCAATTGAAATCATCTGTTAAGGCAATACAATTGCAGTCAAAACGAATAGTCATGCGTTCCACGCTCTTCTGGTGAAATAGATTTAAACATAGTTAGCAACCTAAGTGCATACCTTCATATATACTAAACCTGGGCAGTAATACACATATCTTTAGTAACGAAGCGAAGTTTTGTCCTTCATTGTCATCGCCATCTAAGCTACGCAACCTGCAAGAGCAAAGAGGATCACCCCAAGCCATAATCACTGCCACACGTGGTGGTTAGCGCCCAAATCTTCGTTGACACGTATTTTGAGGGAACCTCAAATTGCCTCAAGGCTAAATCCTCTTTGACAATACCATATATGGCCCGAACGTCAGTAGACCTTGAAAAGTCTCTCTCTCTATACTTAATCCAAAATGCAGTTAAGTTTTGCCGGTTTAAATTATACAGTAAAAATGAATTAATTTTGGCCCAAAGATCAATTTTTCAGTATTCACTGTATCGTGGTATTCACAGTTAAACAGTAATTCAGTGAATAAGTGATCGGAAAGCCAACTAAAGTTCTTATAAATGAAACACAATCGATATTCCTCCTATTAGTCCAGTGATTTAAGTTACAATCCTTATAAAATAACAATAGTGCTTCCATGCTCCATCCTTATAATGCCTTTACAAGCTTCACTATTCTTGTATATAAAGTGCAATATTGAATAATCAACATATGAATACAAAATAGACATGGCACAAAGGACCGTAGAGTTAATATGTTGATATAACATTTTTAGAGTATCTTATTAAATGTCTTTTCTTTTCAACCATTGGTGCAGAATTACACATTCTTTAAAAACGCGAGGGCTAACCCACCAATTTATTAAATTTTGACCTACGTAAAACTTATCCTTGAAACCGCTCGCAAGAATATATAATAAGTAATTTAAAATAGGTCGCGGTGAATCAAGAAATAGTAATAGCAATAGCAAAGTCTCAAATGATGGGCCAGTATACTAGGAGAGAGATTAGCCAAGTCAGATGGGATATCTAAATTGATACATGAGGATGGCTAGTTTTGAAATGAAGGCACATTGAAAATTATATATATCTTGAAGATTTCTTATAGAGGGCTGCAATTAAATGTAACAATTCATTATCGCTTGCCCTCATGTATTAGTCGGAATGTTACTAAGGTTCTACAATCTAAGTTTATGAATGGGAGTAGCATATCCAATTTGATACACATTCAGACTCTTCTTTTACCCATGACACCTCTATCATAATTTCCTATGTTTTTTGTAGGAATGAAACAAATGTATGCTGTTCAAATTTAATAACGTCCGATATTTTTTTGGTTTTGGTTCAAATTCCACCAGATTCTTATTGATGAAGCTGAACAGCAGACATCTGTAAGTTCTTCTTGTAACCGATATCATATTTCAACCCTTTCACTGAATACGAGTAGGGTGTTTCATTTAAAAAAATGTATGTTTGGTTTATTATTTATTTATGGGACACCCGGTATATGAAATGTCAATTTTAAAAGAAACTACATCGAACTAGCTACATTATTACATGTAATATATACCTATATTTATTTGCGCTCGCCTGCAGACAAGGAATCTACATAGAACGTAAGTGTGAAAGACATGGTGGTGGATGGAAACCATCGCAAAAGCATCTCATCCTTTATTTTCGCGCACTCGAGCAATTACTTTTCGGCCTCACACAATACCTAAGACCTCTGTAGAACCGGAGACAAAAAATCCGTTGGGATATTAAAATGAAAAACGCATACACAACGTTGCGGAGACACAGTATAAACGACAAGTATGTTTACAAAGCCGCAACATGTTGCGTACTTTTTTTGCCGCACAAAGGGAAAATAATTAAATTTAATGAAAACATATTTTGTGTTGGACTAGAAGAAAATCTCCTTAAAATTCTACATCAATTTCAATAAACTAGCGACTGTTAATTTAACGGTTGCCATTTATATTTTATGACAATTCAATTTGCATAATGGAGATTCATATAATTATTATCTAAAGTTATTACACTTCCAAATCAAAAACAAAGTGCCTTTTCGCAGTATCATTTCGGCGTCTGACATTTCGCATTAAAGATTTATAAATTTACAGTCAGTCAGCAGGGCTATCGACTTCTGAGATT
>JAEQML010061275.1:0-25968 GCA_016904865.1 Pissodes strobi | reverse complement strand
ACAACTTGCTTGGCAACGTCTCCTTTGTTACCGCCGACTATATCTACTCAAACAGCAGCAATATTAAGCTCTAACACACCTGGTAAAGCTAAGTTACGATACAAAGCTACTTTTTTGAAAAACAAACTTTTATTTGCCAAAAAAACAAATTGCTGTTAAAAAACGAAAATATTCGGAGCTGCAAATATTTCATAGTTTGTGCGACAAATTTCTCAGCAAACCTCTTTCCGAAATTGTGAAAGTTCAATCATTATTAAAAAATAAAGTTCTAAAGGCAAGGCGGTATAATGAAGACTATAAAAAATCGTTCTTACTCTGTACTTCTTGGGTCCAAAAAGTTACAGATTTCTAGAAAAAATTCTAATTTCGCCCACCAAACGTACCCTGGAATTAATGACCCAGAATTTTATTTCTAGACCTGGATTACAAAACGACCACATATTTAATTCTTTCAAACGGAGTTATATTGCAAAATCTGTATAGGCGGTTCTAGCATTTTGGCAACAGCTTTCTAGCGTGGGCTTTGCCTATATTAAAATGAGGAGAATCAATTAGGATATTTTTTCGGCAGTACTAGGCAGCATCAAGGCAATTCCGTAAGTGCAACTCCTATCTAATTTCAGGGAGCTTTCAGAATTTTTTTTTGTCAAACTTTTTTGCATTGAAATCATATGAATTGTGCTGATGACTTGGGGGTTGCTTTAGAACATTTAAAAAAATACCAAACGGACTGGTTTGCATAAACGTTATTCATCAGTAACTAAAATTAATGCAATTACGCTGCCAGATTACGATTATAGGAACGAAAACTTACCTACACAAAATGCATTCACTTATGTCTGTGGCTACTTAATTAAAAAAGCTAAAAAAATTCATAACTGTACTATTTGTTTACAGTTTGCAAAAGAATCGGATAATGTAGATAATAAATTATATTTACATTTAAAAGAGTATAGACATGATACACTATGTAGTAAAGAAGGAATTTCACAAAAACTCTTTCAAGAAATGAAAAACGTACGATTTGGTCACTCTTGTGAAGATTTTCCCTTAGAATATGTAATACAATTATTTATAAGACTAAAAATCATTTATACATTGAAGTTTGCCAATCGATATTTATGTAGTTCAAAAAAATGAGATAAAACAAATCGAAAGTTAAAGATTTTGTTCCATCTATAATACATATTTTTGATTGAGTAACCTAATCTAAATAGATGTTTAATAGCAATATATCCTGTTTTATTTCCCACTTTTCCTATTTTTATAATGCAATGGTGCAGATCATCTGTATCTAACATCAACCTGAAACGTAAAAATGCATTGGTGCGGCAAAACCAAGCCCTTTATTCCAAGGTCATCAAGTTTTGAAAGCTCATATAATAGGTTAATCTGTGTCATAACCTTCAAACAATAATTTTGCATCAACCAAACACAGCGCAAATCCGGCTTTGAACAGCGTTGCCAATACTTTCAATTTATTAAATAGCGTAGGCCACGATTCCTTATTTTTTATCCTTTGAGGAATTCATTTTATGCAAACAATATTTAATAAATAGTATATAACTGTCTTATAAAGACAACGTTTGTTAAGAAACTAAGCCATAATAAAAACAACACTCCGTTACTTGTTTTAATAAAAAGTACATCACTTATGAGTGATTTTAATCGGCGACCTGGCAACGTTCTAAGAGGAGAACCTAAATATAAACAAGTTTATTGTGAAGACACACAATCTGCCTAAGTTCTGGGGTTAATACTAATTCTAGTGGTTCAATGTTTTAGTTCAGTGTCAGTTAAGAAGAGCACTCGGCCATATCTCGAAAAGTAATTATCGTAAAGACTTGCGGTAAAAAATTTTGTAACTAAAGTGGCCAAGAGTAAACGCTGGAAATTATTTGTAAGTGTCAAAGATGGCCGCCAGGTGGCGTACGCACTATCTGGAATTTGAAAAGTTGTTTTTTCCAAATTTTCACCGATTAAGAATACTTGAAATGCAGCTAGTCTTAAGGCTGAGACAAATTTGATTCTTTTTTGTTAATAACTTTTTGCTCTATCTATTCAAATAAAGTGGTAGGCGATGTTCAAATGTTTTTCCAAACAAATGTCTAGAACTTCAAAACGGCTCAACGGATTTCAACAAACTGAGTGTCGTTGAAAAGAGCTTTTCTTAAGCTATCAGATGCTCTATGAACAAGCTGATTGCGATTGCTTACGTTGCCGCTAGAGGGCGTTTTCTGACATAACCACAAATAAGACAGATTTTCTCACCTTCCCAACCTGAAATACTTGGGGAAATGGATACTCAACTTTAACTCGGAATAATTAAACTACGCCACATAGTGTTAGCAGCCGACATAGAAGATGAATTTACTTTGGGTATTGACCTCATCGATTAACATGGGGTCTCTTTTGACAGTTTGCACCGAAGAATTCGTCCTTACCAATACAGACGATGACACATCGACTAAAGTAGTGATGGCATGTACTATCAGATTTAGCGGAAATACCGGGTACATAACTTCTAGAAAATTGGAGAATTTTGAAGGTTGCATCGAACTTATACAGCGACACGACTTACCTTACAAACAGTAGTCAAAACAGACGACGAAATATCGATGAGGAGAGCAAACGTTTCATCTAATTCCATCAGAGATGTATTAGCCACTAGAAACACCTAGAACATCGCTTTACTAGAACTCCTTTGTCTGGCGCACGGCATCGCTGTGGAACTCACTCCCAGGACATCTGTTTCCCACTAATTACAACCTACAACTATTCAAGAACTGTGTGCAACTGTGTCAATCAACATCTTCGCACACACACCGCTCGTCGAGCGCCATAGGATCTCTCCTTAGTGTGTGTGTGCCACTGCCATAAAAAAAAACTTGGAAGTGGGTACTATGGGCAACCAGTTACGAAACACGCTCAGAAGCAATACCCTCATCATTAGCTGCAGAAAGTCCTAGAACATTTTCAGAAGCCCCGGCATAATGTCTTCCGAAGAACTGAAGAAAGTTATCAGTGTTTATCAAAGAGCAGAGCACAGGTTTTGAAGGAAAAATAATAATACTGGAAGACCGAACAACATAAAACACAAACACTGGTAATGTTCACTCCATACGGCAGCATCCTCAGAGAGAAAGCAGCTACAGGTATGCCACGTTAATGGACAAAATGCTTGACGATTATTATTAAATAATCAATATCATGGTCATCTCTGTTTTTTTAGTCACCAAGGAGGATGAGACCACCAGCTTCTGCGTGGTTATTATAGTGTGCTCAATTGTATACAGTATTAACTAACAATGAGAGTATTATTTCAAAATAGGGAGAGTCGTGTTTTCGTCAGAATACATGGGAAAAACATAACAATAGTAAATACGTCTCAACCCCTTGGAATTTCAACTGGAAATAAACCTTTCTTATCGAACCCCTACAGCCTAAAATCAAACTGTATGCTAAAATTACTTTCTATGCTAAACCGTTTGAGTTGGGTCATGATCGATCAGCGAGCGAGTCACTTAAATAATTCATATATTAGTATACAGATCCCAAACAATATTTCATTGATTTTCCGAATTCCACGCAAATTCAACAGCTTTTGTGATTGCCGTTATAAAATATTGAAACATTAATATCTTGACAATGTAAATTACAATATAATTCATACCAAATTGGCATATATTGTTATTAGCTAAATCACGTCTTTTTGCATCAGACAATAACTTTGAACATATGATTGCAAATTTTATCTTCAAACTTTGTGAATAGAGCCTATAAAGTTAGAAGGACCACCCTGTAAATGAAAATTGTTTGGTATTTTTTGTTTGCTCAATAAAAAAACGTTTAGAAGCTACATGGAGACGTCTTTAAAATTGTATTATGTCATTTAAGGTCAGCATATGACAAACAAATTATGTGAAATTTGACGTTCCTACCGAAAATCGATTACCAACAAAACAAATTAGAATAAATCAGTATATTTGCAACGTCCACTTTTACATTTCGTGAATAGAAAATTTTCCCACAGTGTGATTCACAGTTTTTTGGCACATCCTGTGCATTTAACATATCTTTACTAAAATGGTATTATTTTCATTACGTACCTTATTCACGATTTGTTGTTGTTTCATATGTTTTTGTCTAAGCATTGCTATCTCCCTCCACAATACAGCATTCTCTTGCTTCATTGAAGATAACTGAGAGTCGACAGTTGTCTGTCTTCCGCGAAGCTGCTTCACATCAGTGAGTACTTTATTTAAGTCATCAGACCGAATAACATCCTGGACATCTTGAGCTTTTGAATTAGCGTTCTAAAAAGAAAACTTTAAATTATAAATTGAATAGTTATCTAAATCTTATAATGCTTCTTTGCATATATTTTGCAGCATGTATTTTTTCTCTTTCCACTAAAATGTCTGACTATTTTTTAATACCGAGTGACGCCACTATACCGAATCGGTTGCAGGTACAAAATTAAATTACAATAGGGTCGGGAAAGATGCACATTCTAAAAGAAAAAAACACCCGTTTATTTCTACTTTTTTGAATTCTCCTTTAAGTAGTTAGACTACGGTCTTTGAGCCGCAATTTCGTTCACTTTTACATGTAAATCTCCATCAGATAATCTAAGGTCCATCCTGCTCCGTCACCGACGCACGATGGGACAACACCGTGTAGACTGTTGGACATTTCAGAGAAAAAAGTGTGATTTTGGATATTGTTTTGGTAGTTTCTTATTGTATGATAGTTGCGCTTTAACAATTTGCATCATTCATTAAAAATAATTACTTATGCACTTAATAACCCCCCGCAAACTTGCGTGTTTTAAAGTGCATTGAAATTTCGTGTTTTTGGGTTACATTATTTGCTTGAAGGTATACTTAGTCAAAGGAATATTTTAAGCATATTTTTAAATTTCTGGTATATTTGAACCTTTTGCCACAGCTTATTCACTGCCAGCTAGTCATCTCTACCGAAATCGGAAAGTTGGGGTGTCAGTGCCCTGAGCGGTTCAGTTCCACAGTCGCGCTGCCGAGTAGGCATCGGTTTTCCAGAGGTGTATTGAATTATTATTTTTCTCCATAACAATGCCAGCTTTTATACGTTGCGCGTCAGCGAAATGCACAAATAACGCGAAGAAAAGGCATGTTTTAAATTAAACGAACTGTCAAAAGTATTATTCAGATGACCAGACGTTTAAAACAATATTGAGCCATGGCCCACCACAGCACGAATCGACGGAACCAACCTGACTTTCCCCCCAGGAGATATATTGGCCTATGTCACCAATATATGGAGTAGGGCAATTGAGAATTACGGAGTCTCGAGCGATTGCGTGGGATATTTCGAAGGCATTCGACAGAGTTTGGCATGACGGACTACTCAACAAACTGCACTTCTGCAGCTTGCTTGCAAGTTTCCTTATGGACCGATCTCTGCACGTTGCAGTTGATGGACACATCTCAGACACATTCACCATTAACGCGGGCGTGCCTCAGGGCGCAATACTTTCACCAACTCTGTTCCTCATCTATATTAATGACCTGCATACCGAAACGAATAATACTGTTTACAGTTTTGCGGGTGACAGTACCCTTGTCTCCAAATTTAGATCAGAAAAACCTTTACCAGCTACTGATACTTATCACCGCAGACAGTAGCAGATTACAGCAATTAATCAAAACTTCTATACAGCAAAGACCCAAGCAGCCACGTTTACCAAGAGGACCAATACGGCGGGCCTTGACTTCATTATGGCAGGAACCATTCATTCATCCTCGTCAATCGGACTGCTGGGTGTCGGTCAACAGCAATATGTCCTGGCATGACCACGTTGCTAACATCGCAAAATCAGCCTTCCAGAAGCTTAGTGCGCTATTTTGCAACAAAAAACTGTATACACCGCAGCAGTTGTTCTTGCTCTACAAAGCGCAAATAAGACCGTGCTTAGAATATTGCTCACACATCTGGGGTGCCGACAGACGGCAAGAGCGCACCAGTTCGTCGTACAACTGGAAACACCTAGAACATCGCTTTACAAGAACTCCTTTGTCTGACTAACTGCATCACTGTGAAACTCACTCCCAGGACATCTGTTTCCCACTAATTACAACCTACAAATATTCAAGAACCGTGTCAATCAACATTTTCGCACACTCACCGCTCGTCGAGCACCATAGGACCTCCGTTTAATGTGTGTCACTGCCATAAAAAAAAAGATGACCAGCTGGTAGTGAATAAGCTATGATTTTGCTATAATATAGGGCTAACTTTTTGGTTTCATTATTTCATCATAGGTGTTTATAATGATTTTTTGCGAATTTTTAAAGAGGCAAAAATAAATTTAGACTGTATTTTAAATAAAATTTACATTATTAAAGTTGCTTTTTTATGCATTAACTCCGGAATAAAACTCATGGGTTTAACACAGCTTCTGCAGACTGAGTTATCTTTTCCAGAAAACTTAACAATTTCCTGTCTGAATCTGCTCCTGTCCAGTTTTGGCACCTCTTGCATCCCGCGTATGAAGGCAACCAACGAATCACGGCTTAATTCCCGCAAAGCGAGTCTGAAATGTGTGTCAAATATATTGACCATATGTTGTTGGGTGCTACTTCTTTCGGCAATAACATATCTGATATTATTATTTGCAGACATTTTTTAATTAATAATATATTCGGAACGAAATTTGTATTAATATATCGTTTTTATTGTTGCTAAACACATAACCATGAAAACTACCTTTTGTGACATATTTGTCAATATCACAGAATACTTGATTTTATAACGTATATTTGCATACTTGCTCTAGTTAGTAGTTATGCGTTGTTACTATGGCAACGAACAATCACAGTCAGCCAAGGCGAAAACGACATCACAAGGCCAATAATGAAATTAATTATAAGTTATAAATTTGTTTATTTATATACATATTTTTTTATGTTCCACTATATAACGATCATTCCTAGTATTTTTCAAGCTAATCAAGTTAGATTTTTTTTCAAGATATTTATATAGAATATGACTGGGCTGTCCTACTGATCAAATTAAAATAATTTATAGCATCCCTGACACCGCGAACTCGCAACCCAAACTTGGACAGTATTTTTTTCTAAATTTTGTCTTAACGACGACCTATGTATCGAGGACGGGATTGTCTATTTTTTAAAACGATTTTATTTGTCCAAAAGTAAAACTAGGTATACATATAATATTTTACGTAAATATTGGCTATTTGCCTTATATAATAAATATGTCTGATTAACGTCTTTGACGAACTCTGACTGCTGTGGGAACGCCAAGCTAAAGAATAAAAAGTTATTAAAAGTAAAGCAGAAGCAGAGATAGTCTTTAGCCAGGGTGTGGGCACCATACAACTCACGCGTTAACCTGAAGGCTAAGTCGATCATCATCATCACCCTCGCTGAACATCTGCAATATTTTCAAAGGCTTAATTTAAGCTAAATATATATCCTCTTCTGACGTCACACAATAATGGAATACCTTTTTTTTTTAATTAATAAGTCTTTCTTGTCGAGACCGAACCTATGACCTTAACATTCATACTCCAACAATAATTACCACTAATCCATTGATGACTTTGGGAATATTCGCTTAAATGCTGTATTTGAACTTAAATATACTCGGGCAGCAACAGTAATAAGATATTAATTATGTGTAAAGGTTTGGTAAGGACCGACTTTATATTAGATGTTCAACTTTATAGATATAATAATCAATAATTTTGTAAATTTAGACATACGTAGAACATTTTAAAAAATAATAATAAAAAAGGCATTATTTCTTAAAATTTTGAAAAATGTTATAGGAAAAAGTTGATTCTAGTCCTGTACGCAAAATAGCATTTACCTACGACCACCGTCATTTAGTAGGCATCCCGGCCATTTTGAAACGGCTTATATCTTTCCGGCCAACTAAACCGCGTAGCTTCTCGCGGGGATTCCGCGAGGTTTTCAGCGACTTGGGTTATGACATATTTAAGGTCACGACACTTCGCAGCCGTGTGACATATAGAGATTCGCGCCGAGCCATAAATTTTTGGCCATGGCGTCACCGTCAAGAATTAGACCACTTTAAAGGTTTCGGTTAATATAGGACCTTTTCATGGATTTATGCCACTTTTCGCTTACTGATATCATCCTCTGTGATTTGACCCTGACCTCCAGATATCATCTGTCAGGATTCGTCCACTTGAACTATAACATTTTGAAGGTTTTGTCTAAAAATTCTTGGTTCCCCGCCATGAAATTAGTGCCGCCATAAATTTTCGACCATGAAGTCATCATCAAGATTTAACCACTTATGATATATAATTTTCAAGGTTTTGTTTAATGCAGGTTACCCGCAAGTATTTAGAACTGATTTCGGTTACTTTTTTTATGGCAGTGGCACACGCACTAAAGGGAGATCCTAGGGCGCTCGACGAGCGGTGTGTGTGCGAAGATGTTGATTGACACGGTTCTTGAATAGTTGTAGGTTGTAATTAGTGGGAAACAGATGTCCTGGAAGTGAGTTCCACAGTGATGCAGTGCGCCAGACAAAGGAGTTCTTGTAAAGCGATGTTCTAGGTGTTTCTAGTTGTACGACGAACTGGTGCGCTCCTGTCGTCTGTCGTGACTGTCTGACAGGAGTTGCTAGTAACGGGATGATGCGGGCCAAATTCTGGGAACATCTGCTGTGAAAGTATCTGTAAAACAGAGACATCTCGGCCACATGTCTGCGGTGTTCCAGACTATCCAGATTCCGTGTCAACTCCGGGTCGCCGACGTGACGCACAGCTCTCTTCTGAATGGAATCCAACAGCTTCAGCGTGTGCTTTGGTGCGGCACCCCAGATATGTGAGCAATATTCTAAGCACGGTCTTATTTGTGCTTTGTACAGCAAGAGCAACTGCTGCAGTGTATAGAGTTTTTTGTTGCGAAATAGCGCACCAAGCCTCTGGGAGGCTGATTTTGCGATGTTAGCAACATGGTCATGCCATGACATATTGCTGTTGACCGAGACACCCAGCAGTCCGATTGACGAGGATGAAGGTCTGATAACCATTCTCAGATATTTCACCCTAACATCATCTATCAACATTTGTTCGCTTCGGTTACATCATTTTAAAGGTTTTAAATAAGTAAATATAATTAAATCCACAAGTTCTCGGCTAATAATTCTCAAGCAATGTATCGAATAATTATTTTTTAGAATGGAAAACGAAATTTAAAAAAAAAAAACGTTCAGTAAACAACATGGTTATTCGGTTATATTCATTTATTAATCAACTGAACATATATATCACATCATTGTTTCTCATACGACTGGATACCATCTTCATAATCATTATACTTAATATTATACATAATATACTTAAATAATGGTACTATGATATATAATATATTGGTTATAGTATAATCTTAATATATATGTTATTCTTCCATTATTGTGCAATGACCTCAAGGAAATGTGTCAAGAGAATTTTTTGAAATTTTTCTTTTGTCATCATGTGGACTTAGACCTATTTTAGAGATTCTGACCCTATGAATATCATGATCATGATTTTTATATCTTATTAAATTTTGAGAAATCCTTTTTTCAGTAAAAGTTTCAAGACATTCTACATAGTCGTCAAACGTAATTTCGTTGCTAATAACGCATTTTTAAATACCCTTGATTTTTTTGGTTACAGGTTTATTATGCAAATAATATTCGATCTCATCTGGCACTTTTCCCGCTGCTTCCAATTCTTCAGCTGTGAAAAATACTTTAGTGGCATACATTTTTGATCTTAATCCAATAATGGTCATTATTCGGTCATTGTTATCGTTCTTCATCATACCCAGAAGTTTTTTATTAACTTGTGGAATATTTATCTTACAAATGTTTGCGTTTTACTCCACTTCATTTGTACGCTTTTTGAAAAATAGGGCCGCTTCGGCTCTGGCCCCAGGGTGTAAACAGCGCAAGTGCTAGTTTAGTGACCGCAACGAAGCTAAAAAACCTATAAAAAAAACTGGAAAACGATCGACGTTTCGAGGAACAAATCTGCCTCCGTTGTCGAGGACGAAAAATCCAAAAATGAAAATGGTAAGTAAATGCAAGTAAAACAGTAAAAGGCTCGACCACCTTGTCAAGTTTTCAATTCACCTTGACAACATGGCAATAATAATGTCATATTGTGGTTAGTAGTATTTTAGATCAGTGTTAAAGGGTAAATAATTGCGTTTTTGAGGCGCTATATATCTACAATTTGGTATGATGTGCTTAGCGCGAATGCAATTATTTTGTTTAAAGGTTTAGTTAATTTTTAAGTATCCCTTATCAACTTCAGCTTTTCGCAAATGCAACTAGGTGTTATTAAAACTAACAGAAGCTGAAGCAAAGCATTCATCTTTATTTAATAATATTGTTACGGCTAACAACCATACGAATGTTTTTGTGCTACCCTATAGAACTTGCCCGTTGCCGTGTACCGCTTCTGTGTATGAGTCATCGCCGTGTCGGCCGCGAAGATTCAGGAACGCTGGAATTATCACGATGGAGAATCATATAGAGTGGCCTCGGAATACTTCCCGAATATTCGTGATACATTTGAGATTATATATAAGGAGCAGACCCAATGCGAATGCTAGTTAATTAATCACTGAGTGTTAAATTGTAAAGATATATTAGTTGGAAAGTTATAAGACTAGTTTAGTGAGTTCAATTGTATACAGTGCTAGATAATAAAGAGACTATTAGTTGAAAACAGTAAATTTGTAATTTCGTTCAAGACCCACGTGGAAAACGTAACATTTGGTGTCAGAAGTTGGATTGTGATGGACTTGTGAAGTATTTTTCGAGGAAAGAAGAGAGTACAAGTAAGTCAACGAGACCGTTTTGATTCTGTAGAGATTTTATATCGTTCTATGGTCAATCCGAGGCAACAAACGGCAGAAATGGAGCAAATAAATAAAATCTTGGCCGATTTCATGGAAAATCTAAATGCTGAGAGGCAAGCGGAACAGGACAGGCTCTAGAAAATGTTTCAAGATCAAGAAGATAAAAAACAAGCGGATCGGAAAGAGGAACAGGACAGGCTTCAGAACATTTTAGAAGATCAGGAAGACAAAAGGCAAGCGGAATAGGACCGGCTCCAGAAAAATTTATAAGACCAAGAAGATAAAAGGAAAATAGAACAGGATCAACTTCAGAAATGGATGCTGGATGTAAGTGTAGGCGAGCAAGGAATATTACAGAAAATATTGGACGGACAAAATGAGAAATTTGAAAAAGAAGTAAACATTATATAAAAAGAAGTTGGAAATGTACAAAAAGAAGTAGGAAACGTACAGAAAGAAATGAAGAATCTACAAGCAGAAGTTACCAGACTAAAACATCAAGAACCCACCGAGAGGGCATTCGCCTCAGGACAAAACATCAAACCTCCAACGTATGACGGTCAAACATCGTGGACAATGTACAGAAGGCAATTTGAAGCCGCTGCTGTTGCCAACGGTTGGAATAACGAAGAAATGGCTACATCACTAGTGGTTGAGCTTCGTGGATCTGCCCTGGAACTATTGCAGACTATTCCCATCAGGCAGCAGAGGAAATATGACATACTTGCAGCTGTCCTAGAGAGACTGTCCTTGGTGACCAACATAGAAGACAACTGTATCAGGCACAAGTTAAGTCCCGACATCAGAAGCCTGGTGAAAACCTGCAAGAGTTTGAGGCAGACATTAGACGTCTCATTCAATTGCCTACCCGGGAGCGACACAGGAATTTCAAGAGGAACTTGCTGCCCAATATTTCGTGGATGGTATTAGAGATCCAGAAACTCAGAAAATGCTACGCCTAGCCAAATTTGATAACAGCAGCGAAGCTTTGGGTCGAGCCCTAGAAATCGAGGCAGCCTGTAACATCTCCAAGCCAAAAATCAGGGCCGTATCCATCCAGGAAGAAAAGCCGACAAACAGCAGTAAATTAACTGAGATGGTCGAAATTTTGAAGAAATTAACGGAAGTTCTTCAGGCCACAGGGAGATTCCGGGAGCCAATAGAAGATATGCCACGTAACCGAAATACATCAAATCAGTGCTATAGATGTGGCAGGACTGGGCATTTCAAAAGAGACTGCCGAGTACAACTGCGATCTAGATCTCCATGCAGAGACCCTAGGGCCTCCAAGTTAAATCAGGAAAACTTCAATTAGTCAACATTGCGGGGCGGGTGTTGGCTAAAGAAGATGAAGCCCCCAGGATCGTCTCCATAAAAAGCCTAGGAAAAGCCGCCGACAGTCTAACTATTAAAGGAAAGATCAGCGGAAGAGACATAACAATTACTGTTGACACTGGTGCGGCGGTATCTTTGATAAGGTCCAACAGGGTGAATAGAGTAGAAGTTCTACCCATATCAAAGAATGTAGTTTTACGTACGGTTACTGGTGAGACAGCTGAAGTACTTGGGGAAATGGATATTGAACTTCAACTTGGAAGAATTAAATTACATCACACAGTGTTAGTAGCCGACATAAAAGACGAATTTATTTTGGGAATGGATCTCATTGGCCAACATGGATTCTCTTTTGACAGCAAGCTTAATCTTCTGAAGTTTGGCGCAGAAGAGTTCATCCTTACCAGCACAGACGATGGCACACCGACTAAAGTAGTGGCGGCATGTACTGTCAGAATAAGCGAAAATACCGAGCAGATAATTTTTGGGAAATTGGAGAAGGATTTTGGAGGCTGCATCGGACTTATCCAACACCACGATTTGCCTTGCAAACATCTCGTAGGCAAAGCACTAGTCAAAACCGACGGCGAAATACCGATAAGGATAGAAAATATTTCATCTAATTCCATCAAAATCAATAAAGGAGATGTAATAGCCACCTGCGAGCCGGTGCAGTGGGTAACCAGTTACGAAGCGCAGTCGAAGTAACACCCTCGACATCACCTAAGGAAGACCTAAAACAGTTCCAGAAGTCGTGGCATCATCTGTCTTCCGAAGAACTGAAAAGAGCTACACAATTTATCAAAGAGCAGAGCACAGCCTTTGAAAGAAAAAATGGCACTACTGGAAGAACGAACATCATAAAACATAAAATCGATACTGGAAGTGCTCACCCCATACGGCAGCATCCTCGGAGCCTACCAGTGACGAAGCAGCAAGATGTTACCACATTAGTCAACAAAATGCTTGACGATGGAATTATTGAGGAATCATCAAGCCCATGGTCGTCTCCTGTTGTCTTAGTCACCAAGAAGGATGGAACTACCAGATTCTGCGTGGACTATAGAAAGCTCAATGACGTCACCAAGAAAGACAGCTTCCCAGGATTGATGACAAGTTGACGACACTAGCAGGTTCTCATTGGTTTTCAACACTCGACTTAAAGAGCGGCTACTGGCAAGTAGGCATTGAAGAACAAAATAAGGAAAATACTGCATTTTCTACCGGAAGTGGTTTATATCAGTTTAGAGTTATGCCCTTCGAACTATGCAATGCCCCTGCTACTTTTGAGCGTCTTATGGAGGTTGTTCTACGAGGCCTCACTTGGAAGACATGCCTGGTCTATCTTGATGATATAATGGTAATGGGAAAAACTTTCGGAGAGCACCTACAAAACCTGCATGAAGTTTTTACTGGAATCAAGAATGCTCAGCTCTTACTGAATCCAAAGAAATGTTTTCTCTTCCAACAAAAAGTTGAATTCCTCGGGCATGTCGTGTCATCAGGGGCAAAATGAAACAGTATAATGTGGGCCTACCGTTCGAACGTATCGCCATTGACGTAGCTGGCCCTTTTCCAGAAACAAATAATGGTAACAAGTACATATTAGTGGCAATTGACTACTTCAGTAAATGGCCTGAAGTCTTTGCGATTCCCAATCAAGAAGCTATTACCGTAGCAGAGGTCCTTGTGAATAACCTATTCAGCAGATTTGGTGTTCCGTTAGAGCTTCACTCAGATTAAGGACGCAATTTCGAATTCAAGGTTTTTCAGAAAGTCTGTGATTTACTTAACATCCATAAAACACTGACTACCGCCTTACATTCACAATCAGACGGCATGGTTGAGAGGTTTAACAAGACCATTGAAGAACATTTGTCAAAGGTCGTAGATGAACATCAGAAGGATTGGGACAAACACATACCACTATTTTTGATGGCCTATAGATCAGCAGTTCATGACACGACAGGACTAACACCAGCCATGGTTTTATTTGGAAGAGACCTCCGTTTACCATGTGACCTATTATTCGGAACGCCAGACAACGAGGATATGGAAATTCAAGACTACGCAGACTCCCTCAAGGAAAAGTTACTATACATTCATGAATTAGTCAGAGAAAACACGGAGAAAGCCAGTGACCGAATGAAGACACGATATGATCTCAAAGCTAATTCTATGGGATTTCAGATGAACGATAAAGTCTGGTTTTATAATCCGCAAAGGAAGAAGATCTCCCAAGCTAACGCCAGTATGGGAAGGGCCCTATACAGTCATCAAAAGAATTAATGACGTAGTGTATAGAATTCAACGTAGCCCCAGAAGCAAACTCAAAGTTGTCCACCTCGACAGGTTGAAAGCATATCACGGACATGAAGTAGCTGATCGGGACGATCAGAATTAAGAGGGAGACAATGTTACAGCTAGCAACCATACGAATGTTTTTGTGCTACCCTATAGAACTTGCCCGTTGCCGTGTACCGCTTCTGTCGGCCGCGAAGATTCAGGAACGCTCGCAGTATCTCGATGGAGAATCATATAGAGTGGCCTCGGAATACTTCCCGAATATTCGTGATACATTTGAGATTAAATATAATTTGCAGACCCAAGGCGAATGCTAGTTAGTTAATCACTGAGTGTTAAATTTTAAAGAGATATTAGTTGGAAAGTTATAAGACTAGTTTAGTGAGTTCAATTGTATACAGTGGTAGATAATAAAGAGGCTTTAATTGAAAATAGTAAATTTGTAATTTCGTTCAAGACCCACGTGAAAAACGTAACAATATTAAAGCACTTTCTTTAATTTTACGTTTTTAGATAATGTTTTTTTGCTAAAATACTTGAAGCGTTCCATTGTATTCTCTGATTGTTATCAAATGCATAGTGACAAATATGTGATTTGTGGAATTGTGTATTTCTAATATAGGTTTGGGGTTCTTTTATACATTTTGATAATGGTCTACAAGTTTCACCTATATAAAATTTATTAGTCGCATGGGATCTTATAGATAACATTTAAAATTAACAGAAGCTGAAGCAACGCATTCCTCTTTATTTAATAATATTAAAGCATTTTCATTAATTTTACGTTTTTAGGACAATGGTTCCTTTTCGAAAATACTTGAAGCGTTCCATTGTATTCTGTGATTGTTATCAAAGGCATGCTGATAAATATGTGATTTGTGTATTTTTAATAAAATTTATTACATTCATTTTTATTGTTATTTATAAGATCCCCTATGAATATAATAAATTTTATATAGGTGAAATCTGTAGACTATTATCAAAACGTATAAAAGAACACCAAACCTATATTAGAAATACACAATTCTACAAACCACATATTTGTCAGCATGCATTTGATAACAAATACAGAATCCAATGGAAAGATTCAAGTATTTTAGCAAAGGATCCATTATCTTAAAAACGTAAAATTAAAGAAATTGCTTTAATACTATTAAATAAGAATTAATGCGTTTCTTCAGTTTATGTTAATTTTAATAACACCTGGTTGCCTTTGCTAAAAGCTGATAAGGGACACTTAAAAATCGACTAAACCTTTAAACAAAAATCACTGAATTTTTCCTAAACACATAATACTAAATAATTGTAAGTATATAGCACCTCAAAAGCGCACGAATTATTTATCCCAACAATCTAATAGCGCCTCAATATTACACTAATCTAAGAAACCAGTAACCAGTAATTAAACGATATGACATTATTGTTGTCATCTTGTCAAAGTCAATTTAAAAGTTGAGAAAGTGCACTAGCTTTTAACTGTTTTAATTGCATTTACTACCCATCGTCATGTTTAGATTTTTCGTTCATGACAATGTGGCAAGTTGTGGAATGTTGTAAATATTAACAAATTGATAGTCTGGATGTATCAAAATATTGAGAAGTCTTTTCGCAAAACATCATAAACATCTGTATTTTTGATTTCATATATAAGGCTCAGTATCAGTATAGAACACTTTGCAGTTTCAAAGATTTCTTAACATGTAATTATAATGAAAATTATAAATTGTTTTAGCCAAATCGAGGATACCCATTTCAAACGTAGATCGCCTTGTTAAAAAATACCCCAGATTTTGCAGTTTCTCATTAATTATTACAACGCTCTTAAACTCTGGTCTTGGTATTAAAGCTTCAGCCCCATAACCCCCTTCCCAATTTGTGCTTAGCTTTATGGAGGAATGTTTTCGTATGAATATACGGAATGGGGAATTCCATAGTTCTTACAAACACTGCATTATTCATTAACTTAAACAAGTTCTTTTCAAACTCATTCTTTGCATGTTTTCTTAGGTGTGTGTTAAGATCTATATAGGACTTTATCCACGGATATTGTGTAAATGACAATATTCGATGTGTTTCTAATTTTAACTCCTAATACCAAAGCCTGCTTAAAATTTCGGTTATGAATAACATACTCGGTTTTATTGCCAAAAGTTTACTGATACGGACGCAAGACAAAAGTCACATGCATTTGTCTTGCGGGGGCTGAATAGCGGCATACAACTTCTAAGAATGCTTTAGAGGAAGAGCACCGAATTATCTGTAGAAGCATATGCGAAATGAAAAAGACACGATTACCACTATATTTAGTGGTACTCGACTTGACATTTACCCTAGGTAATTTAAATCAAAATTGCCGACCCATAATGAACATACCAATGACCTGGAAAACTACAAAAACAGAGCACCAATGATTCAATGCAAAAGATGCCAGAAGCAGGGTTATGCTTTTGGTAAAAAAAAAAACACCGCCGCGAGCACGCCCAGCATGGCAAGGCAGCCGCCTAGAAAGAAGCCAGTTTCAACCCGAGACGACCCGGACTTATGAACAAGACTTTCCGGTACTAAGAAATAGCAACACACAGGCCCAGATAACCCAACTACAGATCCGAAAGCGCATGAAATATTGAATCTCGTTTTATGATGCGTCTATCCGCGGAGTTGAATTGCCCGCACAAAGTAGTTTTAAACCTGCGGCTGGCAATTAGTGAAAGACTGGCCGCACCAATAACCAATTTCATTTATGTATATTTGAGTATCATTATGGTATATGGTGCAACAAGTGCAAGCACGTGTAGCACACTATAATAGTTCTACGACTGCTACATACAGGGTACCCCACTGAGAGTGTTGTAGAATAGTATATTGTGCAACAAGTGTTGAAAAATGATTTTCACACGCATTGCATACTATACTTTTCCTACGATTGCAAATAATATTGATATTATATAATATTTATTATAATATAATATATCAAGCATCTTGTCTTTAAATTAAAATTTATAGTTTACGAAAACCATACAAACACGTCTACAGCAATTTGTGTAACTAGTTGATGAGTAGGTATTGAGATGCCAGGGCTGGGACAACGCTCTACACGGGGCGTCCTTTTAGGGTTTCGCCCTTAATTTTTGGAGTTATTCTTTTCATATCTTTGCAAAAGGCGCCATTCACCGGAGATCTCCTCTTAGGGCTATGCCTTCCCTCGGGGGACCCATTTTTTACATATTCGGAAAAGGGAGCATCCGGGGGTGAAACCCTAAATTTGGGCGCCTGGAGGCCCATAGCCCTGAAATGGGGCCCCTGGTACGGCCCATTTTTCACAGATTTTAAAATGGGGCCCTCGGTATTGAAGTTTTTGAATGGGGCCCCCGGTGTGGGAGCCTCATATTTGACACATTTGGAAAAGACGCCCCCTGGGGGGCGAATCCCTTGAATGGGGCCTATAGTACGGGAGTCCCATTTTTTTACAGATTTAGTAATGGAGCCACCGGGGGCGAAGCCCTAAAATTAGGCCCCACACCTTAAAAGGGGGCCCCTGGTATGGGAGTCCCATTTTCTACAGTTATGCAAAAAACCGGCTCCTGGGGGGTGAAAATTGGACCCCCTTTTTTAGAGATCTGGGAATGGGACCTCTGAGGGCGAAGCTCTAAAACGAAGACGAAGCCCTTTAATCTAAATACCCGACTAAGCATGTGAAAAGTACACGGCGTGTGCAAAGTATACTCTTCACACGATGTTTGAAATGTCCAGTTTTCAAGAGCAGTTGTTAGTGTGCTTTTGTCTATATTCCGGGCAGAAAAATATATAAATAACTTGCTTTGACATGTAAAAATCACAAGACATACGTTTCTCTCTCTTTAAGGCACCTGAAAAAATATTTACCCAGTGCTTCTGTTTGAACAACAGGAATACAGGCACGCATAACCAGGCATGTCACTAACATATTTAAACTAATTTTATATTTCAATTTAAAAAATAAGATTGAATATGACTCCGCACTATTCCGCTTGTGGTTGTGCTGCGACTTAGAACGCTTTTTCCTTACGGGCCCGCACTAAACTGTAGATAGCCAAAACCTGTTCATGCCATATACGACCATGAGTCATTCGCTGCGAAGTTTGTTGCACGCATTTAAATAGCTGCTTACTCATCTGTTTTGGGTTATCTGGGACCCAGATTAGTTATAAAAGCAAATATATCAGCGTAAAGCAAAATATCCCTGTACAAAGTTTAAAATAGCAAAATTCTGATTCCCTAAACAATGTAAATAATTTCAATAGTCTGCAAAATGTAATTACCCGTACTTAGTATTGGTGCTTGCGGATTTCACGACCTTATTAGTTATGTCAAATTGACAGGGTTGATACATTTCAAGCATCAATGCGTTTTTTCACAGAAGAAGATTCTTAGATACAACATAAAACTTTAGAAAGTCAAATCATAGTTTTCTACGATTTCCAAATTTTCAAATAGCAGGAGGACATAAGTACCTCCTAATACCGGTAACTAATTATAACGAGCCGGATATCTCCTCCTACCTTGATAGGCCGAGGGGGAGGAGTTAGCGCGACCCGCCCTTAATGGATCGCTAACAAAATCAATTCCCTTGGGTGCGTTGTAAACAAAGGAAGCTAAACCTTACAACTGTGAACATAAACCTAAATTTAGATATAATTTAATATATTCATCAACGAACAAATTGTATATATATCTCTCTATGTAGCGTCTAACGAGAAGTAGGGTTGTTCCAAACAGGTTTTCCCTGCATAATACCTTTTTATCAATTAGAGTGGAGTATGTATAATATACAATGGTTATTAATAATTATTGTAAAGAAAAGGTTCTCTGATGTAATCTACAGAAAGGCATGAATGCTTTTATAATCTGGATTGTGGCTGACACCTGTCCCCTCAAGCTCAAGGTGTTTGTCTGGCGAGTATAAATGTATACGCAAATACTATAAAACAGAGTTTTATCCACAATACAGGCAAAACATGTCTTAACTGAATTTATAATTAGGGCTGAACATGAGCAGCTGTTCCACAAATGGTGTTGTTTTGCGCGAGAAATATTGGCCTATACGAGGAAGAGATTTAGTGAGAAAGGTGGTGCACAAATGTGTAGTGTGTGCAAAGGCGCAACCAAAATCCTTTGAAATCCAAATGGGAAATCTTCCAAAAATACGTCTGATACCTCAGCCACCATTCAACACTACTGGAGTGGATTACGCGGGGCCCTTCAATTTCAAGGTAGTTAAAGGTTGCGGTAATCGTACTTAAAAGGGTTATGTTTGTTTATTCGTTTGTTTCACAACCCGCGCGATTCATTTAGAAGTGGGCACAAGCGACTGATTCATTTATCGCTGCATTCAGGAGATTTGTTTCTCGCAGGGGAAAACCGCTTAGAATTTATTCAGACAGCTTGGGCATTTCCTTTGGGACAATCATTACAGTTTGGGAAAGGTACTAAGAAACGAAGGGGTTGAATGGTCCTTTATTCCTGCATATTCCCCACATTTTGGGGGCATATGGGAGGCAGGGGTAAAGACAGTCAAATATCACTTAAAACGAGTTATCGGTAATGTAAACTTAAGTTACGAGGACTTTTGTACCGTTTTATGTCAAATAGCAGCCATCGTGAATTCCCGCCCTTTAACGCAGAGGTCCTCCGACCCTTGTAAATGAAAATAGACTTTTACGTTTCTAAAACTTCAACAAATATTTTGGGTGAGATGATCCAGAGAATATGTGTCGGAGCTTCAGGGTGTAAAGTGGAAATATAGTAAGGACAATTTGAAAATAGGGAAATTAGTTTTAATCAAAGCAGACAATATCCCTCCGTTGCTCTGGAAGGTCGGGAAAGTGATTCAAGTGTATCCCGGTGATGATGGGGTGAATCGAGTTGCGCTCTTAAACACATCAGAAGGTGAAATTAATCGATCCTTTGCGAAAAGGTGTCCGCTCCCGGTTGGGCAATGTAAAAAAAAATGTTTTGTTTTAAAGATATATTACCACAACTTATACACTAAAGTTCGCCCAGCCGTTGTTGACCCTCGAAACCCATGCAATTGCATGCGTTTCGAGGGTCAACAACGGCTGGGCGAACTATACCAGCTACTCATCTCTATCGAAATCGGAAAGTTGGGGTGTCGGGCACTGCGCATACCTGGCAGTGCCCTGAGCAGTTCAGTTCCACGGTCTCGTGATTTTTCAGACAATGTAACGACACGAAGCAAACTGAATTTAAAACGAATATTCGCTTCAAAATCCACGACAGATTCGTGCCAAGCTACGGCTATCGCCCTAAAAAGATCGGAAATTTCGGATTTTTATACAATTTTGCCATTTAAAATCGTTTTTAAACGGATTTTAGACAATAAAACATCATATTTTAAATTAAACGAACTGTCAAAAGTATTATTCAGATGCCCAGACGTTTAAAACAATATTAAGTCGGCCTACTTCTAAAATTTTCACTTGACTTTCCCAAATCAAAGGATGCCGCCGCAAGATGAGTAGCTGGTTGTTGAATAAGCTGTTATATTACTTTAATTTGTGCTATTAGATAAAAACCATTAAACATTATGCGTTACTCACTTAGTGTTAGGCCATATCTTATTGTAGGTACTTTCATAAAAAATGTAATGTCAATATTTCACAGGTGACGTTTGTTTTTCATATTGGTATATGTGTTTTTTTCTTTAAACTTAACGCAATCTAGTAGTAGTCTTTTAAGTTTGATTTGTAAATTTTAATTTGTTAGTTTTATATTTGTTTGTTGAAAGATTATTATTTCAAGGCGCGAGGGATGTTAAAGCCACAAACGGTATAATTTAAATTTAGCCTCCTACCCGAAAAGCAAAATTCTATTGTACGAGGAAAAAGTCACGTACGCAGCAAGTGCGTTGAAGTACTGTATGAAAGGGCCGAGAGCGCGTGTGGCTCAAGGCAAGTAAAATTGTAATATACGCAGAGATACGTTAATAAATAACGATAAGAAAGAGATCAAATCGTTTTATTACGCAACATTATGCTTATGGTATAAAATTTATAATTTATATTATTAGGTTCATCGACTAGTAGGGTGTTGTCGGAGATATTTCTGAGGGTATTTCCCTATATAGTGTGGCCCAAATTGGGTATACATGTATGGGTATCTTGGAAACTATTAGATATAGAAAACGGTTAATGGGGAAAGTTGTAGAGCATTCAACTGACATATTAATGCCGCTTTGAGAACGATATCTTTTTTCGTCTTTGAGATATTTTGAAAAGTTGCATTTTCGAAAAAATAGTATAATTTTCATATTTTAAAACACATTGTAAACTCTTTATAACATAGGTACTTCTTTTTAACGAAAAACATAATATACAGCAACTTAAAAATTATCCGTACAAGTCACTATGTGTCTTCCGGATATAGTGTCCAGTTTTATACCATATTATGGTGTATGAAATCTTTTTTGGACATCATATACGGTAAACCCTATTGAGATTTTTGGGCTGACTGTATATCTTTTGGCATTTCTAATTATTTCATATTGCGACATTTCAAATAACTGAAACAAAATAAGATTAAAATAAGGTTAGAACTTGCCGTGTTCTAACTTTTTTTTTAAATCTTATTTTCTTTCAGTTATTTGAAAGGTCGCAACAAAAAATAATTAGAAACGCCAAAAGATATACAGTCAGCCCAAAAATCTCTATAGGGTTTACCGTATATGATGTCCAAAAAAGATTTCATACACGATAATATGGTATAAAACTGGAGACTATATCCGGGAGACACATAATGACTTGTTCGGATACTTTTTAAGTTACTGTATATTATGTATATTATGTTAAATTATATGAACCTAATGAATTGTTTTGAAATTAATATTTGACCTGCCGACCGATAATAAATGTTTATTGATGCCATATCGGTCAACTCTGAGTTAAACCGCTATATCCTGAAAGATAACTAATATTCATAACACATTTCTAAATATTTCTAATAAACTTTAAAATAAATACATGTAGAGCATTTCTTTTGCCTTCATTACATTTCTCTCAATGTATTAAACCGGTCGTCTGTCGCATACGGCAAATTGAACTTGGCTCTCCAACTTCAAAGGTGTCGACGGTTTCTGACGTTCCTCGACGGTTGTTCTTTTTGGGTACTGTGGCACATCCAGAAAGGAACCGTTGAGTCTGCTTCAAATTTATATCTAATGATTGACAAAGATTCTTCTAGTGGAACATGGCTCTCTATATTTAAGCTTAGAAACTAGTTTCCTGTACCGAATCCTTGACAATGATCCAGATTCACCGTGTAGTGGCTCCAATTTGCTGTTTTTTCAGCTTCATTTCTAACGGTTAAAGCCGAAACCTTGTTGTCAAAATAGTTCATTGTTTTCTATTGCTTCATTAAGAGCAAAATTATCTATGGAAAGCAAATATAGCGCTTCTGTGAAAGATCATTTGAAAGGTTCAACGAACAATATAAGGTTAATAAAAATAATTTCACGAATATTTGGCAACAATTGCTCCCAAAGGTCGTTGCTATTTAAAGAACGGTACCGTGTATAACATAAATAGTTGTTATATATTTCCCAGGACAGGGTTAACAACACAAATGCCATTCAAAATAATGTTTAATTTTTTCGCTTTGAAAAATTAGTGTATTATAAAGGAATTTCGGCAGAATATAAGTTGTTAAGTAAGTAATGAAGACTTTAATCGCGATTAATGGTCGGTTTACCTGAAAAAAATACGAAAGATATATTGGTTGACGTACACGTGCAAATTTCCGACTTAGAAATAGGCTTAAATACTCAATATATGGTAACTGCGATAGACCCTAGGAAGAAATTCTTGAATATGAAAAATGATATTACAGATTATACTTAGGTGTATAGTGGTAGATATTGATTTGAGAATGTCGAATCGAAATAGAGCGACTTTCATTGGGTCTATAATCCAGCATATGCAGACATGTTTAGATCGTCTTAATCATAAATAATTTTAATTCAAGCTTTATTAAATTGGCTTAGTGCTATTAATAAAGTCTAAAAATTAGAGAAAAACTATCACTATTCGTTTTATAACTCAAAGGTACTAAATCATTTAACGAGTAGACGATGAAGAAAAATTTGCTTGCTTCTTTATATAAAATTCAATTAGGAGATATTTTCCTTTTAAGAGCAGATCTTCGCGAAGATTATCGACGCACCTCATTGGTGCATTGTTTTGACGAATTTCGTAATATAGTTTAATACGTTTTGAAATAAAGCAGGCGACAACGGAAAATTTTCCCCAACCGCCGTTCAATCAAAATTTTATGTCATTTCGCAAATGACGATCTTCGGGATGGGCTGTTCACTGTTCTTAAAAACCAAGGCTTTAGAAGTACACGGATCTTATTTGTCAGAGAATTTAAATAATGATAAGGGCCAGGGCCAATGCATGAATATCATCACAATCTGAGAAAATTGTTTTAAGTTGACTTTTTGTATTAGATAGATGCACAAAGAGGCTCAAGATTATTAACCAATATTCGAATAAACCTTTGAAACTGAACTCAGTTAAACGTCGAAGAAGTCAGTTCATCAATACTTATATTTAGACGTAATTCAAAAGCATTTCCCTAAGTGCATCTATAAGACTAGCGTGTGCTCTCTAAAAAATATTATCCAACATTATACTAATCTGGAAACTAAAGTTTTGAACTTGACAGTTAATTAATTGAGCATGATCTTTATAAATTAGTGTAAAATCCCCACAAAAAAATCGCGAATAAATAAAGGCATTAAAACAAAATATTAATTAGCCAAAGAACGAAATATTAGGACAAATAATGGAGGCCGCTCTATAGATCTATTTGGGTAGGTACTTTACATATAATTAGAATATGTAGTTCTATAAAGCTAATATGGGCTCAATTTATTTTAGAGGTTAAAATATTTAAACACCGCGTATATAGAAGCCTAATATTTTTTTACGATTAATTTAATCTGTATCACTGTACCAAATACAGTAACTATTATTACGGCAAAGTATAATCACATATTGAATATTTTCATTATGTAAGATACATTTTCAACATCCTGTGGCTCATCGACCAGTTTTTGCCATGGTCACTCTTCATAGAAATAATGAAACCTAGAATGTACTCAACATTTTTAAAAATTAATCTAAAGACAATTTCCCGACAATTTTTCTATATGTGTACCGTAAACTTTCAATTCGTCAGGACAGCGAGAGCTACAACGTATAAAAATCTACGAATATTAACCGATAGACATTGTCTCATAAGAAGTGTGCATGGTTCAATGGCCAAGAACTTGAAAAACGCACATTCACTATGATCATATCAATTTAAATTGCAAAACCAGTTGTACACTGTGTGATTGAGATGCGATTTACTGCAAACGTTTTATCGCATCGTAATTGTGCGACTTTCACACTATGCGATAAAATATCGTTCTTAAATCATTCAATAAAAATATATAGTTGCTTCTTGCCACGCTCAGTATCTTCGAAACGGATGTGGTAAATTTGAATGAATAAGACCAGAAATACTACAATTATTTTGCTGGCGCTCTTGCATCGGGATGGCAAGAGTTAGAAACAAATCGACAGTATCATATTTTACAAGTAACAAGGAAAATATATCAAGTAATTCAACACTTCCTATTAAATCGATTATTTCGTATTGGAATAATTTTTTTATATTATTATAAACGTCATCGACGCGCACTCTCAACAACAGACTGGACTTTACCGGCGCGTTTTTTTTTTTTGGTCTGAAAGCAGTTCAAAACCGCAACGTAGCAATTTTTACGGCACAGCGAAATCGGTACGAAATTCTGTTCATCTGCAACTTCGCATTTGATTTCTATTGTGATTGCGATTGATGTTGCGAACGATGATATCTGACCGTCATATCGCACATACATGCGACAGAGATAGTTACGCACATATGTTTGCAGATACGCTATTTAGAGATTCGAATTAATGGTTCTTGCGATATAGCTGCGTAACATCACAACTGAAAAATCGCAGTGTGCTATTGTTAATTTATTATCTGTGACTACTTTGGTGTTACTAGAAATTACAAACGAGTCCAAAAATAAGAAAATATCAGGCTTTAACAAAATATGACTAAATACTATCATTTGTACTTCCTATTTAAATGAAACTAAGGAATTACAATTAAACATTTGCTAAACGCATGAGATTTTATATGAAGACATTTACTTATATCTACCTTTCTCTTGATATTTTTGAGTTTTTCGGGTTCATCCCTTTGAAAATAAGGATGAAAAAATTGTATCATTTGCGCATCATCTCTATCAGTAACTGTCATGCCTGGATTCTCTAGACTGGAAATCTTGCGAAACCCATCTGTAACAGAATATAATTACAAAATCAACATACATACACACACACACACA